>QKQZ01051906.1:378-43201 GCA_003595255.1 Solenopsis fugax
GTGTGTGTGTGTGTGTGTGTGTGTGTGTGTGTGTGTGTGAACATAGTATGCAAACGAAGCCATAGTCGCATAGAAAATGATGATAATATTGACTTACGTAATAACTACTAATCGAAAGGTATTTACTAACCAGTCTAAAAACATTTAATAACTAAAACTAACTTTATGTCTACATAATCTTTTATTGTTAAAAGTAATTAATTGTATCACATTGTGTGCATTATATTTACAAAATGCTTCTCTAAGAAAATTTAAGGATAAAACTTTTTAATTGAATTAATTACTTCGCCATAATAATATTATAAGATTTTGAATCAAGTAATTAACATCTTTATGACAAGTAGCATGATTAGCCCAACTTCAACTATATATAATTTTTTTAATTTTATAAATATTATTTGTTACATCTAAAATTAAACATTTTTTTAGTAATTAGCTATGTTTATATGATTTTTATTTTGTGAAAAATTACACATAAATAATACTTATGTATAAAATTTTAAAGTGTTTGAAATGCTTTATTGTTACGAGAATCAACTAATCTATTGCAAACAAATATAGTAAAAGAAGGTAGTTTGTTTAGTCGATTTAAATTTAGAAGTCCGTGAATTTCTGATAGTAGCTGTTTTCGTACATACCTATTGCGTAGATCTAAAATTAAACGACCGCCATTTTAGATTGAACGTACAAATCGTACACTTAGAACCTAATTATGAAACACATGTTTGAAAGTGTTAAAGTTCTAAAACGAAACTTGTCACTTAATTTCATAATAAAAGTAGATATGCGATAAATACAATTTAATTTTTCCAGATCAATATAGCTACATTAAATGCTATGTGTATATATACCATAGTTACATAACGCTCTAATACAATATAAACTCTGAATACTATGTTATATGAAAATTGTGTTTTATACAATATTTGTTTACTTTTTTTGTAATAAATGTTAAATTTAATTAAAAAAGATTAATAAGTAATTGATTTAAAAATATACATATGTATAGTTTAACGTGTTTTTAAAATACGTCTTTTATTTTGGTTTTAATTTATTTAACGAAATTTATAACGTTATTATTCGGAACAGTTTTAAAAATTTATTATAAACTTGTTGCATGAGAAATATTGACAAAATTTTTATATTGATTAAATAATCAAAACTGTTCCAACAAATTTATAATTTTGTGCGCTTTATTAAAGTTTGAAATTTTCCGTTGATATGATATAATATTATTTAATCCACAATTATAATTTTTTTGTTCCTATTAAGAATTTGAGCGTGTTTTTATAAAATAAGAATCTATATAAGCATCTTGTATTATATGTACAAATTAATATAGATATTCTGATATCTATTAGAGGCTGGGGATTTACCTAGCAACTTATTTGGCTTAGAAAATCCCGTCGTTTTGATTGCTGATAAGAATACGAATTAAGCATTAACTACGCATTTTTTTCGCAATTTCACCGACAATATTGCATCACATGCAATTATTCACACTATTAAATCATGTAAACTAATCGGTTGATCGCTGTTTTATCAACTAATGATAGTGGTACGAGATAATTAATTAGATATGCAAAATTTATTACATGAGATTTCTTATTCGAAATGAATTAGTTTACATACTTAAATCTTTTATTTTCTGAATAGTGCAAATCAGAAGTGCAGTTTCGGTTTATAATGTTTATATTATAAAATTATACATATCAATTATATATTTTAATTTATATTCACATTTGACATTAAGATTCAAACATAATTTTGTTTTAATCAAATTCTAATCAATTTTTTATCGTAACGCTTTATTTCAGTGTGATAATTACTTATTAACTAATGCTTAAAATTGTAAAGCAGGCTAATATCAATTTTTAAATAATTAATGAGAATAAATCATACCTTACCAAATACCATAACAAAGAGAAATAAATTCCCTATGTGCTCCGCGAAAGATTTTCCATTAACATTTATTATTGGCAAGAAAAAATACAGCATGTATGTTTTTTTATTTAACAAAGTAAGAATATAAGCTGCGCACATTATGCCGTATAAATTATTGATATTGGACATCTTTTTTCTTCGTGTTATAATTGCACGTGTGGCATAGATCCAAGTTTATCTATCGATCATTATCGGAAAATACACGCGCTGCGCGTGCATAATTTATTTAGCGCCACTCGGAACCTTGTGAGCTATCCGTCAAAAGGTAGTTCGGTTAGTTTTGGTTCGTTCAGTTCCGTCGCTTCGTAGAAAAGCTACGAGGTCGTAACACGATCCCGAGAAGCGATTCCTATGAATTTTCATGATTTGCTAGAATCGACGGCAGTTTACGCGGAAGCAGTTCAGGTTTTCCACGAGTCCGTTCTCGGGCACAGTGAGAGGTGTCCCATGAGGAGGTATACCTTGCCCTAGAAAAACCAGTAACGGTATATTATTCTATATCTGCATATACACACTACGCAATGCATATGCAACATATAATGACTGTGTTACCTGTTACAATATCTTATCTTTTATCTTAGCGTGTTATGTTATTACATTATTATTACGATAATACACCACGTGTAAGAACTTTATGTAATAATATAAACACACTTTTACATAATTTCTTTGCTATCTTGTAATGAGTTTTTATGATGTAATTGGTGTATGACTATATCAATCAATTTTTTTCCTTTTAATTTTTTTTAATGGATCAAATATTGAATAATTTATTTTTTATATTTTACATTTAAAAAGGGAAATATATAAATATTTTATCGCACCGCAAAAATATATAAATTTATAATAATATATTTGATTGCTATCTCTGTATGCCATAAGTCCTCAATTACTCTGACGCAGTTATGAAACGATCGATATAATAAGCCTGTTGGTTAAGTGCTACTGTAAAGCATATCAGTGTTCGTGGATGGTTTAAAAGATATGAACCAATGGTAGAATCGGCATCCAACAACGCCACGCCCCAATATCTGGACCAAAAGGATATACTACTGAAGCAGATCAGAAATTGTCCTACCAGCACATGCCGATGTCCAAACTCTTCGTGTCAATAAAACTGCATTTGCGACAGTTTAAATAGAATTATTATGATTTGTATGAATATATAAAGAGATACATTTTAATATTGTGTTTGAGGGTGTTTGAAGACAGGCTATTGAATATTTTTAGTTTCCTTTTTAGAAAGAATGAATACAATTCTTAGAAAAGGAATAAGTTATTATTATTTTGAAAACAATTTTTTAGGATTTTTCGTTTTTAAATCCAGAAGAAAAGAAAGTGATGAGGATTATTATTGCTAAAAGTTTTTAGAATATTGCTATTACGATTTAATATATTTTTTATATTGCATATGATCACTCGAGAGTACTAAAGATTAATCCTTCATCTCATTTTGACATGCATACCATAAAGTGATTTTGCAATAACAATACAGGCTTCACAATGTTGCAATTAGCATGGTAAGCAGTGGTTAGTGTCAACAAAGCGATGCCATTCTGTCCATTGAAATCATGTCTACAGCCTCGTGTTACTCGAGGCATAATTGCTGACACGAAGATTTCAATGCTTCTGGATGCATGAAATACGTTTCTTCCAATTAAAATAGGATAAATATAACAAATATATTTATCCTAGAATTAAACATTATGACTAAATGTATACATAAATAATGTTATATCATTATGTTTAGCACGATTAATTTTTATGCATACATTACATTTCTCAAGAGATGTAAATTAAAGCCGAACATGAATATTTTGTTTTTACAATTATTGCTAAAACAACATTTTCACCTGTGCTTTTCCGGCATGATCACTAACCGCCATACTTTTCGAGCCCACTCATGCGATTCTAATAACTATCATAAAGAGCGAGTGCTACCAAAATGGCGGCTGAAGTGAGCCGCCGTTTATGATTAACATGGCGGACTAACCCGACGGGTTTGCGTGGAATCTGTGTAATCTGGCAGGGTTTTCGCCGAGAACCAGACGCCTTTCTGGTTCGATACGGAAACATTCGATGTCTGGGACCGCAACATCTTGAAACGCACGCACAACGGAGTCTGAGAAAGAAAGTACCGACTACTGGTAGGGTCGATGTCCGGCGAAGGCCGCTAACGACGCCTAATCTTTTCCAAGAAGCTGTCACAACTCGCCGCTCTTCTGGTATCAGGCCGCGTCCACGATCAACCGTGAACTTTTCGATACAATTACTCAAGACCATTGACCAAAAACTCAAAGCACAGATGGATCAATGGCGTTGTTATCATAAACAGTAATTGTTCCAATTTCGTTCTTTTGAAATAAGACTTTTTTTAATATAATTTATTTATTTTTTCGTGTCGTTAATAATTTCATTTTAATTTTATTGTTTGACTTAAAAGAATATTTACTTTTTTATATATCGCGTTCGACATTTTACCTTGTGCTAAAAGAAGATATTGATTGAAATAACATTTTATTATTTTAAGAACAAAACATTAAGCTTGTTTTTTCCACTCCAAGACTGAACTCTTTGCACAGTTTATTTTTCCTCTTTTTCTTTTCACACTGGAGAGAAAAAGAGAAAAGATAAATCGTGCGAGAAATCTCCTAGAGAACTTGAAAGAAACAAACTTATTTATATCTACAGTAAAAATTTTGAAATCTCTAACGTACTAATTCCATTCTTTTTTATGGTTGAATGAACATCTACAATACTGGTCCTTATACGGTATTCGTAATACAATCTTTTTCTATTTCTTTACCTGAAGTGTTAAGAAAAAAAATCTGAACTTTGGAAGAGACAAATGTATTGTTCGACAAAAAATTGTACTCGTATCAATTAGATAACAATGTATACAAGCTGTGCAATTTACAAAGGAACATCTCGAAGAAATCTTACATTTCTATTGATTATTGTTTTTATCTCTTGAAAATTTTTTAATTAATCTTATAATAATTTGTGTGATTAAGATCCTAATGATTCTCCATAAATATCATAGTTGCTAAGATGTAATTGCTTTCTTATTTCCTGCAAAGCAATTGTTTTTAGAAAAAATTAATAATGATTACAAATATCATATTTTTTCAATTTAATTGTAAAAGGTATTTTGAAAGATTGAAATAAAAATTGTGTCACGATGTATATACGCGCGTTAAACGTGATAGATTGTCGTGTTTATCATGTTTAAACGGAGTCGTTAACGATGCACTATCTGCGTCGCCTAGTTAATTAAACGAATTAATTAGCATTGGCAAGTAGGCATAATTAATATGCGCAAGCGAGGTGTCTTCCTGCGGATGTTGATGCGCAATCGAAGATGTTGTGATTTTCGGCATCGCTCGATATGCCACACCTTCTTCGACCACCTACGGCGATCACGTCGAGTTAATGAAACATCGAATATTTTATATTGAAACACGATATTAAGTGTTGTCACCAGCATTCATTGACCTACACAATTATTCATTCTTTAGCGAATCTCTCATTCAGTTTCTGAAACTGTATCGCTATTGCGAGGTAGTCGAAGAACATTTATGCAATGTCGCATACGTGAGACTTCGTCTGATGCCACAGACATGGTATCGTATTCATGATTCAAGACGATACTCAATGACATTCCACTTAATCTATTCATTCAGCGTTTTATGATGATTCATTCTCTTGTTCTGTCCGATTTTTATTCGATACATATTTTCTTGATGAAATTAAAATATTATATCATTTTTTAAATTATAGAATTTCGCATATATATATATATATATATATATATATAGTTTTGTACTTTTTACAATATCTTATATCACTTTTATAATAGCTTTGTCCATTTTTCTTATTTCCGATAATGAACGACAGATAAACTTGGATGCCACACGTGCAATTGTAGTTAGCATTGGC
Source organism: Solenopsis fugax (assembly GCA_003595255.1). NCBI lineage: Eukaryota > Metazoa > Arthropoda > Insecta > Hymenoptera > Formicidae > Solenopsis > Solenopsis fugax. Next base: position 6,262 of record QKQZ01051906.1, read on the forward strand.
GAAAAAAAAGATGTCCAAGATATCTATTAGATGTCTAGATGTCTATTTGTACTTACAACAAAAATTTTGAAACCTAAAAGGTGATGATTTCTTCTTTATATTGAATAATCTATTACAATATTAATTTGATATTCATTCGTAAAACAACTTTCTTATAATTTTTTACCAAATATTTAAAAAAAAAATCTGGACTTTGAAAGAGATAAATTTTTCGTCACAAAATTGTATCTACATCAGTTACGTAGCAGTGTGTACAAGATATACAATGATAAAGATAGTTAATATCTCTATCATTTAAGTGATACAGGTCAAATATTTTGCAGGTCGATGAATACATTTATCTCTTCCAAAGTCCAATTTTTTTTTTAGAAACGTTACGAATACATATGTATATAACACACACACATACACAATTATGTGTGTGTGTGTGTGTGTATATACACGAATGTAGTTAGTGAGGTAAAAATTTATAAGATAAAATTATCATTCTCTTTACCATCATCTTACCACATTCTTATAAATATTGCAATATCGTATTTACTATATTTAATTCTACATTATTTAATTTAACTTTTGATTATATTGAATATCTTTGTATTAGATTCTTAAGCGTGGACACGCGACATTTAATCACGTCACTAGAATGAGCACTTACCTTGTGTGAATCTCGACGATCGTTTCCGACAGGAAGTCTGGCCAAAGAGGAAACTCTGGACTGCGTCAGCAGACACCGCTCTTTGCCGTACACCTTTCCATGCCAGAGAGAGCTCGTGCTGTTTCAACTACACTCATACCTTTTGCATTTGCTCGCACGAGTTCGCCGACAAAGACCGTCGGCACGGAACCCGAGTTGCATTTTTGATCACCTGACGCTCGGCCATACTTCTCGCCCACGCTGCCTCGGCGTATCGTTTACTGGCATTTACAAGTCACTTGCAACTTAATTAACCCGAGTAATAAACGAATGAATATACATTATATGTGCTTTTCTCTCAACGCGACGTAGTAGCTATGTTATATTCGAAACGAAAAAAGCTTTTATTAGTGTTATTAATTTTAAATTGTGATAAAAAAAAATTCCTGTTTACGGTGAGTTATTTTTTTATAGATCCCAGTAAAATTGCAAGTTTCCGTAGAATTGGCGTCACGAAATAAAGGGTAACAAGCCATATATAACGTACGCTCTTTCACGCTCTTAAAAGATTCCGTGCAAAGTCGGAATAGCCACGCGATTCGCGATCGGCGAATACCGCCACACCCTTCCGTGCCGCTTCCGCCCTTCGTTGAGAGATGTTTGCAACAAATTGGAACCTCCCTTGCCCTTCCTTCCAGTAATTGGCAAGCGATGCGCTGGGCGTTTTTCTCGGTCCGGCCCCGATCCGTAATTGCGACTGAATGACGAACAAACACGCCGTGTACACGCATAGATGGAAGTCAACCATCCTAACGTTAAAACGATCCGCAACATTCTAAACGTATTACTTCTTTTCTATTGGCACTGTGAAGTTACAAATAATTGAAGAGCTTGTTTCCAAAACCAGTTCTGTTCACCTCTGCAATTCTTTGTTATCGCGTAAAAACTTGTCGGTACCCATACAGTAAAGCATTATCTTACGTATTTTTTCAAATTATTTGTGTCTATAAAAATAATAGAATAATACAATAATACGCGATATTTTTATATCTAGTTCGATATAAAATAATCGATTATAAAATAATCTCTAAGCTCTATTGACGATCGACACTGTGCATATTATTATAAGTTTTCATAAAGTTTCATGTTTCCTTACAAAGTAAATTGTCATAATAAAGCAGTTCACGCGCTACATCTTTTGGGTTAATGTGAAAATTTTATTTAATGTCACAAAACGTATAGTTTTCCTTTTATTTTCTACCGAATTTATTTCAATATGTTTTAACGCGCGTATGATCTACGTTTGATTCTCATTTCGACGCTAAAGCGTCCATTACTGTGTATGAACATTTACATTCTGTTTTGTGACAGCATGCCTGCGACGCGACGTAGCGCGATATGTTCCGAGACGTGCACAAAGAAATTATACGGAGACAGAGAACAGTAACTGGGTGATGAAAAAATGCTAGCCGGAAGTTGGTGTTCGTTGTTGCGCCCTGTCATCTCGCGGCTCGTAAAAGCTGCTCCTTCCTCACCTCTTTCCTCTCTATTCGGCTGTTTCTTTGCTCCCGATCGCCGACCGATGACAGATGGAGCGAAGGCGATCGGGCACGATCCACTCGACCAGATATAATTGCCCGACTACTGATTGACTTTTGCCGAGTGGCCTTTTGTGCAAACTCTATACCGCCTGCTTATATCCCCTCGTATCGTCGCGACCGAGTTCTCATATACCGCAGTCCAGTGTAACAATCATCAATTCGAAGAATCGTTCAAGTGAAGAGATCATACCGCTTTACATTTGATTACAAAGTAGCATATACGCTTTGCTATAGTAGAATACGAGGCAACAGACGATAGACGTTTACAGCGACAATTGATACGTTAAAATCTGCTTGTAAGCTCAGTATATGGCGTAATAGATAAGAAAGATTTGATGGATTGTTGTCCGGTAGATGACAAAAATCTACATAACTATTTCAACAGCGTGAAGTGTTACAAAATCGAGTGTCAATAATTCCTACCAGTTTTATGAATTCCAAAAACTTTCACGTTTCTAATTTGCGTTTTCCCAGCAATTTAACGCCGACAATTTATTCAGATTGATCGACATACGATATTGCTCCGCGGCTGGCAATCGCAATGACAAAAACTCGATAGGCTCCAAGTAAAAAGATCACGCACGTGATCGTGTGTGCTGTGCCGTCGTGTATTATTAGCAGGTAGCTTGTTAGGCGGTCGGTTTGTGGATAATGGTAGGTATTACAACACGCGACCGTTATTAACCCCTCTATACATCTCTTTCGGCTGTGTACTGTCGCCGTGAGCCCATCTTTATCTCGCCTTCTCGTTTATTCGCTCTCTAAAGGAACACCCCGATACTGGCACAGACAAAACATAAATCATTATTCATAATAAGCTCTCGCGACAAAAAACCTGTACCGACAGATCTTAGCTACGCTAAATAATCGCGGTCGTAGTTCTCGCTCCACCGGACGTCTCTCCCCCTCCGGTTCTTTAGAAGGTCTCGAGATAATCATTCCGCAATTAAAGGATGCCGCTGTGGGGATTCGGATGATTTCTCTTCAACCCATCTTCGAAACCTCGTAAAAAGCACGCCCACTTTATAGAAATATTTAGGGGAAAAAAAAAAAGTAAACTCGAATACATCTGGAAGAACACTTGACAGTTCTACGACCCAATATTTTGTTCATTTGATATTTACTTGGCATAATTTCATCAAATAATCTATTCGAAAAAATTTACAATTAAAAATTTCAACAATTTTTTCATTTATTAGCACCTAATTTAATCTTAAATACAAGTAGCTTGCTTAATGAAGACTTTCAGGATGATAATCACGTTAAAACTCGAATTTTTGTATTTTGTGTCATATGTGTAATACTATGAATTTGATCTTTATTGAATTTGATGAAAATATGACGTGCAGTTATTTAATTTCTTATAACAATTTGTCGATTTGATAAAGATACTTTCTTCATCGCCGATATGTCTCCAAGTATTTTCTTGCGGCATTCTTTTTTTTTTTTGGGAGACAGTAAAGCTCGCGGTAGAAAGGGTTTCGCCGGTGCGATAGGCGGTTAAGCATGGTGAAGAACACGTCTTCATTTTAGCGGTCAGGAGGTGCCGGTGACATTCCAGGGATCCGCAACGCGAACCGAGCGGAAAGGACGCGACCCCGTCCCCGGCCGCAATGGTACGAGGGGATCGACGTCCTGGAGGGCGTCGCCGTCCTCGCCGTCTTCGTCGTCCACGTCGTGTGGGTCCGAGCGTTCCGGACATAGCACCGCGTCCCCGCGATCGGTTGGGGTTTTGCTGCCGCGCGACCCGAGTTTTTCGTGCGACTCTTCTCTGGCGGTAACTCGAGGCCAGGCAAGTCAGGAGTGCATTACACGCAATTAGACGCCAGGGTGGCCCCGAAGTATGTCCGACAAACGCTCCTCCTCCTCACCTCCCCCTACTACATTGCGTCGCACCGTTTTCCTTCTCGTTTCTCTCTTCGTCGCTTCCACGCTACGCAGTTCATCCCGCACTCGTTTCTCATCGGTAACCCTTTTCACAGGCCATTCTTCCTATTTGTATTATGATACCTCGAGGTCTTGAGAAATTGATTCTATGCACAGATCTTCTTCCTTCGGACTGAACGTCGTATTGTCGCCGATGTAATCTTTGTACCAGAATCTATGCACGAAATTAATTTCTTAAGATGTGCCTTCGTATTATAATATAATGCAAAAAGGAAGTATGACCCGAAAAGGGTCATCGTGGAAGTGTCGAAGAGACAAACGAGAAGGAAAACTGTACTACCGTAAAATAATTGCTATCGGGATTTATAGAAAGAATGAATAGATGAAACGAAAATTTTACATTCAATTAATGTTTAATAAATTAATATATATTAAGAAACATTAGTGCAAAAATGTCATAATTCTGTGATACAGATTTATCTCCCTAATGTTTTATTTATACAGATAATAATATAATCTATCCTCTGTACAAATATTTTTACATTATTCGCATTGCATTTTATAACTTTATATCAACTCGAATCTATATTTTTATATATTAAATTGTAACTTGCAATTATATAATATTATTAAATTAAATAATATCAGATATTCAATAGTTCTAATGCGATATCTCTAACGACGAATAAGGGTGCGGTATGCGTGTCGTGGTCACTTCAGTGTCTGCAAAAATGAGCGTCTAATTAAATTTGTCTGTGTGCGAACACGTGTTTCACGCTCTTACAAATAGTCAATGGAGGCTGTGACTATCGTCGAACAGCATGGCGCACCGTGCATGGCGCATCGTCGCGTAAGAGTGAGATACAGACTATGCTGAAAGGGAAGAAGAAGAAGAGACTGAATGGGGAGGGTAGCGAAGGGAAAGACAACTCACGTACATAAGAAGCAGTGGCACCGTTTAACACGGGATGCACTGGCGCGCTTTAAGTGTAATTACCATTGGCGTAATTAATTTAGCTAAAGAGCCGGCATTAATTTACTGCGCGTGTTTGGTCTTTCTTCCCTTCTGATGCTCCTCTTTTCTTTGTCTGCGTTTGAAGTGTAGTTACGCACGTCAAGTTTTCTTCTTCCGGAACTCGCGTCTCTATGTTTTTTGCACTTCTTTCGTTTCAGTGCTTTCTCGACCAGTTATGTGTTCAAACGCAGCAGATAGATTTTGAAAAAATCAATAAATTTAGAATATTATTCAAAAATTTAATATACGTTGTGTTATTTTATTAATGTTCTCATTAGAAGATATGATAATAAATCGTAGAAATCGTACCAAATAATTACGTAAATAATGCATCAAAAATACAAATTACATCAGAAAAATACAGATTGTCGACCAATAATTTGCCTCGTCTGTATTTCTACAATTGGTTTGCTAATCGAGGTCAAAATAACCGAAATCTTTATTATTAAACGCGTGTATACACCTTCCACGCGCTGGGAGAAATCGAGGTAATTTTGCAGACCGCAGTTGCATGCGATACACCGACAGAAAAGCAAACGTGTTCGAATGGTATGAAATTATGTTCCAAACATAAGGCCATGAAACGCATGGTGTGTTATGACACGTCAGCTTATTGACAGTAAATAAATTGAAAAAAAATTATCTTCTATATTTGCATTTTCTACCTATCTCTGCGTGAAACTAATTTCGAAATTAAAAAGAAACCTGAAAAAAGGAGGGAGAGAGAGAGAGAGAGTTTATGTTGCTAGATATGAGTGGCCATATTATCTTTTTTATTAGTATGGCAAGTAATAGTAATAAAATTTATAATATTAACAGTTTTAATATATTAGTCTAGTTTAGTATATTAGTCTTATTTGCCAAAGAATATTATATCTTTTGTAACAAAATTGGAAACTTATTCTCTTATTGTACATATAAGAAAGAAAAACTTTTTAAATCTGCAGACAAAAGGTTTATTATTTTCATAATAATACTACAGGTATCTATGAAACTATACCCTTTGAATGACTTATTTTACTTAACTCATATTCAAATGAAAATATCAGTTTCGATATCTATAAAGAATCTGTGACTTTGTAACAATAATAAGTTGGGTATTAGACCGATATGTGAATAACATAAGAAATAAGGAGAAAAATTTTTGACGAAGCGGATCTTGGTGCTTAATAATATTTCTACATCAATTATTAAATATATTTTTCAATAAACTGCGTGCCGATACAGGTTGTCAGACTTAAAACGCAATCTTAAAACTCAAGATAAAAATCATATCTCAAATTAATTTGATCGTCAGATTTGATAATGCTACAAGTATCTTAAAAAAAAGAACTGCAAAGAACTCATTAAATTAGTGATATCACGACGAAATTATGATGCCATCCGAATATCCGCTTTATCACAAGGTGATATCGTTATGTGATACTACCTTGCAACTTTTATCATAGCTGCATAATCATAGCGAAATTATGATAAAGTGGACATTTATACATCATCATGATTTCGCATTAATATCACTATGACTTTTTGCTGTGAGGATTATCTGTTAAAAACAAATCTTGTAATAAAAACATTTATAAAAAAAAAAACGTTCGTTAGTCTTGTTTTTCAACAAAATTTGCCAGCGCTTATTTTTTCTTCCTCCTTCTTGCTTAAAACAAAAATGAATATTCTTGTAATAATATTAAGAATAAAATATATATGAATATTTCTGGATACTACTTGACCTAGTTTGTATACATATAATTTTTTCTTTGAAAATGTAGCCATTGTAACAATGTTTCGAACGTAATCGACAAAAAACATAATAAAGAACTAATCGACACTATGCGTTTAAGGGGCTCGATTGCAGAGTCCACTGGTTGGTGGTCCAATTACTGTAGCATCCGAACGTATGCGGGGTGGTTGAGCAATTGTCGCAGTTGAGCCGCCATATAAATTTCTCAGTACGAGCCGGTACGGCCGTCGGTAGGCCGGTCGACTTGGCTAACTGTGCACATACAGTGAACTTTCTTGCGTGGTCGCGCGGTGCTCACCGCCGGCTCGGTCGCTAAAGGATATTAAACGCCTTCCTTGTAGGCTGACCGATGATTGCACCGACGACAGTTACTATCTGGAAACTGCCGCCTCGTGCAAAACGGCAGGAGCACAGAAATGGCTATACAGTTAAACGTCGCCTAGCAACAAAGTTACAGCAACGTTGAATGTTCACGACGCACCCCGTGTTCTCACGTTTTTGTTACTTACCCAAATGATAGCGCTGATTTGCAAATGAAAATGCCTACGGAAAAACTCATTAGTTTACAGATAATTGAGTTTTTTAAACAGTAGATTTTGCAGAATGATAATGTGACACACTCAATACTTTTGTTATTATTTAAAGGTATACAAATCAAGTATTGTGAGGTTGAATTGTAAATTGAGTCCCTTTGAGTAAGAATCTAATTCGAATCAAATTTTCCCAAATTTATATTACATACTAATTTAAATATAATAAAGTACATTCAATGACGTTTCAGATCCTTATTAATAGACGAGAAAATTAACCGCAAGAATTATTTTTACAAAATAATTACATAAAATAATGTGCTAAGCTTAAAATTTATAATAGATACTAGATAATAAGTTTGAGAATATTATATTGATAAATAAGCATTGAATACATATAAATTATAATGTTACTATCGAAATGATACTATCGAAATGATAATACTTTAATATTAATCTTTTTATTTCATATTAAGAAAATATAATGGAGCAATTTTGATTTTTATTCTCAATTCTATAAAATCATGATGCAAACTTATGAAATGTTGAAACAAATTTATAAAAATGATTATCTATCTTATACACAATTTTTTAAATAGTTTATAATATTTAGAAATGGTAAAAGAGTTTTGAAAATCGACAAACAATTTGGTAACCAATGCACTGATACAAGACCTATTGCGCACAAGATATAAATAAAACAATGCAAATAAACGATCGATTCGAAATTTAATCATCGATGATTCGAAATTTTCGAACTGATCAAATTCGAATTTTTCGAGCTACTCTTCGAATTATTGAAATTCGTATTTTTCGATCTACTGTGAGTCGATTCGATTCGATTCAAGTATTAATTTATGTATATATGAATTTTTACATTTTTTAAAATCAAATATACATGATTGCTCTTGTTCATGTATTTAAGTGAACATTCACAGAATTATTTCTGTTGTATACATTTTAAAATTAACAGCTTAATTTATATGTACATTAAATAATATAATGGCATTGAATGCTTTATAACTGCTTTGTTAAGCTCAATTTCGAAATAATGCAAATAGTAGTAAAATCTATCAAAATAAGAATTTACTTGGCAAGACGCGATGACAATAACTATGTATAGAACGTTTTGTACCCGGCATTATATATCTCTGCTATTAGATACCATTTGCTGTAAATACGAGTTTTTTACAATAAAACATAAATATTTAATTAACTCGATTCCATCACTCAATGACGTCAGAAGAGAAATGTAGGAGAGAATAGTATTCTGACCTCTTCTAAACATAAAAAAATGCTGATTTGCGTAGGAGTATTTGGCTTTTGGCCAAAGATCGCTCTTCTGTTGGCTACTTGGCTAGTCGTTTCCAACTGATTCGCCGAATAGCTTTTGGTTATCTTACAACTACCTACGGCACCGCAGAAAATTATAGTTTGACAGATGTGAGTGAATTCGCGATAGGTGACGACGATTCGCGTACGGTGTGCCGAGTTGTTATTTAAAATCCAGTGATTTCGCAATTTCGTGATATGTGGTATGTAAATAATGTGATATTCCTATTAAAAATGGAGATTTAATTATCGCACCGCTGCATTGTGATTCTTGTGCGCATTAAACAATGCAACGTACGTTAGCGTATGTGCATGCCAATTTTGCGTTTAATAATTATAACTTGTACTTTTCCACAATATTAATTTTTATATCGCGATATTAAAGAACTTCTACAAACTCTTAATACTTGAAGATGTATTATTGTCAGTTTTTTTAATAATTAACAATATGCATATTAAATTAATTACAATGAAAAATAAATAACAAATTCGTTTATTATTATCAAAAACTTTCGAAAAAAACTCAATATTGCAAAATTTATTATATCTAATATTACAACATGCACTGGCACAATAACAGTTTGAAATTGCGGCGCTCATGCTGCTAATGCAATATATAAGCCTTGTGCTAAATATATTCTCCCGATTGTGATATACGGCGTGCAGAAGAGATGAGACAAAGAGATGAGGTATAAAAGAATGAGATAATTATATTTGCAATAGCATATAATTTATAATCACTTATAATAAATATCTTTTTATCATGTTAAAATTTTTGTAATTAGAAATTTATCTTTAATTGTTAAAAAATATTAATTCATGTCGCATTAATAATAATTTATTTATAATTAATATGCTTCAGCGATTTTATATTAATGTGAAATATATTATTTATTTTTTAAAGATACTTCTTCATATACTATGGAAGAGGATGTTAATTCGGTAAAAAAATGCGATCAAAACGGTAAAAATAAAGAAAAGCCTGGTATACGAAAATTTTTCAGAGATGGTAAAGAAATACAGTGTGTAAAAATATGACGAATATTTTTTTATCATATTTATCAAATAGTAAATGTTTTCATTGCAGCTTGGCGTAGAATAAAAATGAGTGGTGGAAGCAATCAAAAAGAATCAAATGATGATAACCGTATGTACATTTTTACTTGTTTACAAAGGTGTTAATTTTTCTTTAATATTTTTAACCGTGCAAATTGAAATGCTTTCATATATTTAAAACAGCCTAACACCATAAAATATTGCTAACGTAATATTTTATCAACTGTTGGCATATAGACCTTATAATGCAAGATAATTTTAATTAAAACGGTTCTTGACACCTTTATGTATAATTTTATTAAATGCAATGCAATATATATATTTAATAAAATTATAAATATTATAAAGAAAATGTTTAATATGTTAGAAATTTTAATTATTATTAAACACGTTGCCAGATGGCAGCACGAATCACTTTCTCACAGTATCCAATCTTTATCAACGAATGATAGTCCAGATTGCACTAAATATGATAAAAGATTATATTATTAATGCAATAACAATTAACAATTTACAAATAACATATATTAGTAACATCTATTATATAAATTGTTTCAAATTGTTTCACACTTTATATCTAAAATACACCAAAAAGAAGAAAGAGAGAGAACGATGTTTAATTATTCTTTAAAAAATAATATAAAATATGAATTATTATATTGTTCAAAAATTTGTATTATTATCTACTTATAATAGAACCTAACATAATTAATCACGTTATTTTTTTTTAATAATGTCTGAATGTTTTATCAATTAAGTTCACTTTTTATTTACATAATATAATTCTTTCATTTTCTCTTCCTTTTCCGTTTCTTTCTTTTATAAGATTACGCTGTAATGAAAATATATTTCAAACAATATAATATTTAATTGGGTAATAAATGAAAATTTACGCATATTACTTCGTCCTAGTTGTATATTAATTTTAATTAAAAATAATAGAAATGTAAATACAATAGAGGATGTTAACGGTCTTTCGGAATATATCTAGTTATAAAAATTCAACAAGGTTTCCTATTATAAATTTTGAATATACGTTAATTCTTATCAGTTAGAGAAACTTGTTTTTGCAATATTTTGAAACCATTAGTAAATATGTAATACGCAAATCAATTACGCGATTTGTACTATATAAACAGTTTTTTTTAAACTAATGTTTTACAAAAACGATATTAATGCGACATTCATGTTGATATTATATTGTTAACCTGAGAGAGTGGTCACATCTCGGTCATTTTGTCACACTTTCTTTATTTATCTTTCTATTCATTTATATTACCATATTTTTTTCTTTTACATATATTTTCTCTAATATTTCTGCGTATATAGTGTAGAGAAATAAATAGCACAGACATGTGTATTCCTATGTGAAATTTGATATATTTACAAAAGATATAAATCACCGTAGCACGCCCACTTACGGTAGTCTTTTATCTTCTCCGCATTTCCAATATAACTGAATATATATTGCGTGTTATCTCAATATAATATACTAGAAAAATGTACTAATATAGATAAATGTACATTTTTTAGAAAATTTTGGAAAAAATTTAAGTTTACAAATTTTGAGAGACAGAGAGAAAAAAAAGAAGACATTTTTATTTCATTTTATTTATATTTGTTTATGTATATCATGATTACATGATAATAAGAAAACATTCCAATAATTTAAAAGAACATAATACATGTATAAATAATATTAAAAATACTTTTTTGTTGCTGGTTTGTTATATATTTATAAACTAATAATTTTGACAAATAGAATACAGTTAAAATAAAAATATATATTAACATATTTTATATAATTTACACACACGTACATATAGAAAGACATATGTGCAATAAATTTAATAAGTTCAATAAAAAATAATACCATTTAAAAAAGATAAGAAGAAAAAGTGGAAAGAGAAGAAAAGAGAACACAAAGAAAAACCGACGTAATAAAAGTATTTTTATTATCATCATTATGTTCTTTTGAATTATTGGAAAGTTTACTTATTAATTATTATTTAGTTATAACACATATGCAAAATATGCAAAAATATATGATATAATGCATACATGCAAAAATATAATTCGATCAAAATGACCGAACGCGCCTACTAATGTCAATTAAACTCATGCGCCTACTCTTGAGTTAATAATACAATTTTCATATAACTTTCCAATATATCAATTTATCTTGTACTAATGAACTTGAAATATTCACATATGTTCTAGAACTTTGACATTAGAGTCGAGAGTTTCTCTTGGTTGAAGTTTGTAGTTACACTTATTGTCAAAGTAAACTGTTAAATTTGCTTAGGAAAATCTAATATAAACAGATGCATAAACTGTTATGACAATATTCATGCACAATATCCAAAACTAGCACATTTTCTCTACAAATATTAAAACCTATATAATATACAAAATAATATACAAAATTATAATATGAAATAAAAAAGGCTACAAATTAGTGTTTATTGCAACTATATTATAAGAAATTGTATAAATTTTTAAACGCTAAATTTAGTTCAACATGGTAAAATACAGATATAATAAATGAAGATGTAAAACTGTCGAGTTTCCAACGTACGATATGACAAGGAAATCTAAATTTTTGTGGATATTTTTTCTACGATATTACGCGAGAAAAACAGGTGTAAGGAGAGAGAAAAAAGTCCAGACTACATCTTGCACATTAATAATAACGTTGCAAAGTATATAAGCCCAATTATTCAGGAGAACTAATAATGATTGCCTGACACAGTCCTGACAAGTAATAATTTTAACAGTGCGTTTGTTTTATTAGCCTCATGTTTGCATCATTAATTTTGAAAATATCTAAAGCATTTTTTTATGTAATATATAAAACCTATACACTTTGATAATTTAATTTTTATAAACTGAGTCAGGATCTGTTTTAACTTTTTTGATCAACACATTTGCTAGTTTCACGTTTTAAAATCATGAAATTTAATTAAGCATTTTTTATTGGAAATAATTTATAATTACCTAGAAAAGAGTTAAACATTTTTAAAGTATTTTCTTAATTATTTAAATGTTATATAGCTGCTAGTGCAGCTTTAAAGACTTCAAAGTAACGTTAAATTTTCACCTGCAGTAAAATTTCAACTTTATGCAGGTTGAAATTTTACTTGAAACGTGTTACAGTAGTTTTTGCAATTATTTATCTTTTTATCTTTTTAAGAGAATTATATCAAGTAATATATTCAAGACAACTTGCTCAGCTTTATGAATAAAATTGCGAATAATAACATACAGGGTAAAATTGTCTCCTAGTTTACGGGCGAGATTCGCATTAAGCTATGCAATTTATTCGCATTAGACTATAAATTTATTTTTAAAAAATTTATTTAGTGATTACTGCGGATTGCTCTTGTATGTTAAAAAAACAGTTACTTTACAGCTTGTTAAATAGACACGAAACATATTTTCCCCTTTTTCTTTGTACACAGCTTCGAATATTACGAGTTTTAAGTAGTTAATATTAAATATAATGTCAAAACATAATAATTTTAATACGTTTTCTTAAATTAATTCATTCTATTTAATTATAAATGTATAAATTCTTTGTCCTTACCTACATATTTACATAGATAGAAAGATTTTCTATGAATTAATGAAAACATATTTTTCTCTGTTCCTTACAACTTATTTTTATATTTTTATCATTTCTTAAATCATTTCGCAATTAGTTAACCATTATTCTTTAATACATGGTGGAAATAAATCTTCTTTTTGTTCCGCAATAACTGTACTTAGCTATCATACAACAGTTATTTACAACGTCATGCTCGTTCGCTATCTTCAGGTTTTTCGAAAGAAATAAGATCGCGTGAGAATATTTCACGGCTTTCTCAGCTTTCCTTAACTTCTCCTTCCTCCCTTGATATTTTTTCCTTGTCCTAAGACGACTGAATCACCAGCGAGCAGAGGCGTTACCGTGGTATTATTTATCTCCATCCTGACGGTCTCCTTATCTAACCGAAACGACTTCTACGTCTCGCCATTAATTCTTGCTGGGAGCCACAATTAACTTTGTCTCCGAAGCAAAAAAGAAAAAATTATACTGATCCTTAACTATCTATAGTCTTGCTTTCCACCGTCTTTCTCTTATCATTTTAGCTGGTATACCATAAATAATGCAAAACGCCATCTGAGAAATTATATTGTTGAAACTCTTTTATGGAATGTCTAATATAGCCTCTGAAAGATATTCTACATTTCATAATTTCGTATCAATTTGCATAATTAAATGTGAACTTGAATACGCAGGATGAAATTATGCCGCATATAATTTACATTTTTTCATATTGCTGGCATTATTTCTGTAATTTATTTGCCAATTTTAAAAGTTCTAATCTAACATTTTTACGTACAGACTATGTATCATTTGCCTTTATATCTTGATATGTCCAATTTTGATTTAAAATATGTTATTCCATTTTCTCGTTTTCAAGTTTCGATAAGAACAAATAAAAAAGATAAATGTACGAGATGATATGATTATCAATATATAAATCCCGACGGCACGTAAAATTTGAAACAATTAGCTTTGATTACGATTATGTTGAATTTAATTAATGTAGAACATAGTAGCGAGCAGGATGATATTCAGAGTTTCCTACGTTTAAGGATATTCACGATAATTCGTAATCAACCCTGTTTAGATCAAGCACTAGAAACAAGTGACAATCATGTTCAAAGTAGATTATTTCATTCATAGTTGCTTATACGAGCACTACAATTGTTGGTTGGAACATGTAAACATGTATGTAATCATGTATGTATGTCTGTAGTCATTTATGCACTAAATTATGCAGGGCATCTGTCATTTAAAGAGTTCTCGTAGCTTGAAGCAAACATGTATATTCGAGTAAAATAGCATTCTCGCGATATGCTTATTAGCACTCGACACAAATATGCACGCGATAAAATGTTTTAGGACTGTACTTAAAAAAATTATAAAATGCATTAAAAGTTATAGAAATAATTTTTTTAAGTAAATTAAATTAAAGCTCTTTAATTAAAATGGCTGCACAAGCATGCTTTAATTGTTTTATCGTTTAATATTTAAATAATAATAATTACGATTATTATATAAAAATCTGTAAAGATACTTTTAAGATAATTTAAGATATACAAGTTCTTTCATAAACTTTTATTTTTGAAATAAATTATCATAACACAGAAAAAATCTTTTCAAATTAACATTATGAAACTTTCCGAATAATAAATTAATTACGCTAAATAAACGGGATATACTTTTCAGTTTTCTGTAATCTATCAAATAAAATGAGTAAATATTGCGAATAAAGTCGATATTCAACAGAAAAAAAGATTATGTTCCAGGAACCCTCCTTTCACATTTCACAGATTTCAATTTCTTTGCTTTGTTGCGGCAATAATTTGGACGGAGCGTGCTATAGTTGACAGAAGCCAAATGGAAATTTAGAGTTGCAAAGGGAGATAAGCCATTCATCCGCTTTCCTCAAAGTTTAAGGAATATAAACGTGTGAAAATATATTAGCACAGATCCGTGATCCACTTTTCCTAAGTGGTTTGAGATTGAAAGGGGAAAACTTTCGTGGAATTAAAAAAAATATTTTTCCGCGGTCGCGAGCGTTGTGACTACTTTTAGTATTTTCATTAATAAGCTGCGGTAGTATAAATATTACAACAAAAATTATTTAATATTGGCGAAAACTTTACTTTCTAGCGTGTATCTGGTGCGCGTGAAAAGAAGCATCCATGTACTGGCCAATATGTTACAACTTTGCAAAAAAGAATTATTGAAAATATATTACAGTATATGTATTTACAAACGTGTCTAGCTAAATTAATAATAGCTTAATGATATATTTTGATATATAAAAATTTCATGTACATATATATATGCAATAACAAAAATTCAACAAACGGAAAAATTGTCATAAATTTTTAGTGGCATAGAGTTTTTAATTATCGACTTACTACAGTATATTAACATAATTACAGATAGATTAAAGTACGTATTGCAGTAGAATTGTGCACTTTAATCCTGCGCATAGAAAAGAATAATACTTTAAAGTAAAATAACATTTCGATGTGCCATAAAGCGATAACGCTTCGTTTGATTCCAACGTTACAAGGAGATTAAATCTATTCTAATAGCACTACTGTTTAGTTTCAAAATATTTTCCTTTATATCTTTACAGAAATGTAGTTTCTCAAAGCGTTTTGGTATTATTTAATAGAATCTAATGTATCAAAATGCATTAACTTTCAGTGAAATATATTTAATGTTATCTCTTATTGTATGTACACAATCTAAGGTTGCACCAAATGTTATGACCGAATTCCAGATCAAAGAGAAAAGTACTTAATTAGATGCGATGTGGTCCAAATCGGTTTCGTAATTGCTATGCCATTGCCACAATCTAAATTTTCATTGGCAACTGGTAGCTTTCCCATTAAAGCCACTGCGGTTATCGTAAATTGGGGCAGACTTGAGAGAGTATGCAGCGGTCACAGATTTTGCCACTTGGGAACTTCCGGTTTCGCGGTGTAGCGATACAATTTGAGAGGCAGATTAAAACTGACCCTGGAGGCTTAGGGCATCGACCTCTAAAATGCTTTGACCTTTAGCGCTCGTATAATACATTCCATCGCAGATCACGATAGAGACTATGAAACTTACACGACATATGATGTTGTAATATGAATTTACGACCATGCTACTACCGGCAGCAATATATTGCTTTAAAACGTATGTACAGAATGTACATACATGTACGTTTAATAACAATCTTTTACATGCTAAAAATAGTTTTACAAAAAGATAAAATTTCTAAATGCATTCTTCAGTATCTTTAATCTTTTCTTTTCAACGAGGAAGATAGATAACTTTCTGTAATCATGCTGTAATCCGTCAGTTTGATACATTTTATTGCACCGAGCATATTTCTACGATACACGACGACAAACTCTGCTCTACGTCTATTCTGTGTCCCGTCGACCATACTATACAACCGTCTATACAACCATCCGGCTTTAGTCGGTACTTTATCACCTTCATCTCCCCGGAGAACTTTTGCAATTAACGCTGTGACAACTAGAGAATGTTAATTTGAGCAAGTTACCGTCAACCATTCGTGATAGCGAAAACCGTCCTTTCATCCGCGACACTGGCAATATGATTACTTTCCCTTCTAGATAAGATGGTTTGTTCGCCTATCTCCCGTACTTCACAAAATCGCTAGAAAATGCTTCGGAGCGACCCTCGTAATTATCGGAAATCGACTTTAAAGTTGTCAAGGTCTTTTTTTACTCTTTTCTGAGGCCGCGGTATTAGGCAGCTCGAAGTATATCCCTACCGGAGTTAAGTGGGCGAATTTCCGTAACGCCATTTTATCCCGTACCTTAGTACCAAATGTTCCCAGAAGCTCCCCTTTAATCGAGGCGCAGAATTTCACTCCATATTTTTGGCGGAGCTTCGAGCGCTAACATACGCGTTGGCGGACTCGTCGACATGATGTATTCTAAGCACGAACAAGTGGGCTACGTATCATCGATTTCTCGATGAGAATAAAATCCATGCATATAATGGCTACGCGGCATGTCGAGCTTCGCGCATCCCCGGAAATTGGCGGATGAAGCGAGTAAAATAGATCGCGCGCGCGATTCCATAGGAAATCCCGTAGTTATTCCTACTTATGCCTTACCCAGAATCGCGGTTTAGTTTCATCACGGGTACTCCTATATCTGTTACCACAAATTGCAGCAGTCGTCTGACGCTCATGAAAAAGGACGACAACGCGATGTACATCCGTTAACAATGAAGCTGAGATAAATGACGAGAAATGTACGAGACATATTTTCATAGTGGCATTTGAATATTAAAACATTTAAGAAATCGAAAACAAAGAAAACAAAAATCTGATATAACATGATCTAAATTGATGATTAAGTAATAAACATTTTTTAATATAAATTTTTGAATATTACAGCATACAATGTATACTGCATTAAATGTATATTGAATTGTTATCACTATTATTATTGCTGATAAATTATGAAATTGCCGTTCCGTTTCTTCGTAAAATATATCAAAGCCGTGCAATCTTCAACAAACAATTAAGTTACAGAAACATACATTTATAGCTATGTTATTCTACTATCTATTAATTATTCTATTCAAAAGAAACTTTTTGTTTTGTTATTAATTTTTCTAAGATTATACTACATTATTTTAGATAGACTCGGTCATTTTTACAGATAAATATACATATACAATTAAAAAATATTTTGGTTATATTACATTTTTCGAATTCTGCATCTTGTCGCATTGCGCAATGCATGTAGTTTTGCAAATGTTTATGTTCTGTCGCATGTATAAAAATTAACATTTAGCGTTTTATTTAAATTCCTCGTAATATTTATATAAACATACTAGATCAACATGGAATTTAATCCATAAATTATATTAAATAATATCTCTGCCTCACATAAAAAATATTTTTAAAAAAATCTGTTCTATGCGAAATAATTAAAAAAAAGTGTGTAGCGTCATATGAAGTACATTTTACAGCTTTTTACGCTCGCGTAAAATGTCTCTTATTTTTATCCGATTTTCCGGAAAATTGATTGTAATCTCAATATCTGATTGATAGCAACATAAAGTATTATAAAACGCAATAACACAACCATAATCACATTTCAACATACAAATTGACATGTCAGAGAAAATATATCGACATTTAATTTCTATTTAATTCCTATAGAATGATTGTTTCAATACAATAATATATCTCAAATATAGAATTTATTATTATTTTCTAAAACGTTTTAATATCTTGTCTTGAAATTATATTCGTGAAGTATTCATAAAAATTTCTTGTTTCTATCAAAATTTATTAAAATTTTTTATGAAGATTTAATATTATATACAATAAAAAATTTCATTATAATATCAAAATATTGTTATATATATATATAGTTGCAACAGCATTCAGCATTATTGGAAATAATTTAATTGAAAATATCACATGTATTTATCTACGTATCGAGTTTTCGTCACGTACTAGTGGACCAATAATGCCTCTGTCATGGAGTTGCCAGGACGACTACGGACATTCTGCAGGACGTTGCAAACTGAATAGTGCTCACGTCCACGTTATAGCAGTACGAGCCAATCCAACTCAGCGTCGCGAGAAGATAGAACCGGAAATAGACGCGGTTTCACGAGATTCTCGTTTGGCGAGCTGAAAAAAAACGAAGCTTGTGCAAAGAAGTGAATCACGCGATGCACTCGAGACTCAGGAAATAAAAACGGAAATTGTAGTGGCTCAGTGAAATTCCGGTAAAAAAAGTTGCACGTATGTGAGGTCGAATTGTTCAAAAGACATCCGGCTAGCAATCATTCTGATATATAATCTAGAATATAATTTGTTAATATTTTAACGATACACAGGATGATCCAGAAATTTGAATTTTATTATAGCGAAATTAAGAATAATTTTGTAATTTTATTGTAAAAAAATCTCGAAATTTTTTTCATCGTAAAAGAATATATATTATAATACATAAATTTTAAAAAAATGTTATTAATGCAGATTTTTATACATATTTTTACCATGAATATAGAATAATGTACATATTTTTCTTAAAGAAGAAACAAACTTTATTATGTCGGTTATTGTGATTGGATAAACTATGTTATAGTTAATTCATCAATGTCATTATGTGTGCGAATATAGTTTAAATTTCATTGCACGAAAAAATTAATTTATCTGCTATAATATGTCTTCTAATTTTTTTCTTTTTAATTTGATTATGGTTTTATATAGGGAAGTCGAAATCATAAATTACAAGAGAATATTTTAAAAACGATGATAACTCTTAGATAAAACATCATGTTTTCATTGTCAAGTGAAACAAAACAGCAAGTATCACAGACTTAATTGTCTTTTAAAAGAGGTACGAGGCAAACATTTATCGTGTCATTACTGTTAATTGACGTAAATGGAAATGATGAAGTTTGATTATGTGTTTTGCAGACTGTCGTAATTAATTACTCTCGTTTTTATTCTTATGTGTCTTTACTTTTTGTATTTACTGTTTAACATAATATATTAACAGAGATACGCTGAAATAAATAATATACGTTCAAAATGAGAATGAAATGATCGCATCGAAAATCGAGTCGGATTGAACACGTTATATGGTTTCACATTTCAGTTAAGAGGTATAGAGATATAAATATATACAACTCAGAAATCTTACTTATTGAGATTTTATTGATTCAATATTTATTGCGATATTTTTGTAATTCGTAAAATAATATAGAAAAAATTATTGTTTATTAAAGAACTATTTAATTACAGAGAATTTATGTTAAAAATGTACATATCTCATTACAATCTCTAAATTTTACTGAAATTATATTATAATATAGTAAATCACGTGATAAATGTATGCTATATAATAATAATTTATAGTTATATTTATCTTTTATGAACTTATGCCAAAATTAATTTTTATCATAATTATATTATTTTATCCTATTGAATATTAATTTTACATCACATTTTTGTTTCTCACTATTCGTGTATGTATATTTTTTTCTATAATTCGTTTTATTACGCATCGACATTTGGACAGCGAATGGATGGTTAATATCTCCTTATATCAGATAATTGAATTTCTTCTTGTTTGGTTCGGCGCTCTTGAGAATTATTGACATAGATTCTAATAAATTATTGTACTTCAGATCTACCTATTTTTCCTCGAAGTTCTGATTTCTTTGTGTGAGACTGATAATGATTATGTCATTTTATCGTTTATCGAAAATTGGAAAAAATGTCATGTTAGATCGTGATCATTATTCTTTATTAAATTCTTTTGAATTACATTTTTCATGAAACTTGATCACTGAAGGTTATTTTTAATTCAATTCCAATTTTAATACTTTCACCAATTAAATATAATTATTATAAATTTGAGACATATTATAAATTTTTAAAAATTTCTTCAATTAATACTGAGGCCGTATTTTTGAAGTATTTATGAAATTTATACAATACATTATAGAGGAAAAAAAGATATATTTCTATTTATTCGAGTTTAATAATACAAATATAATCGCGTACGAATTGTTAATCACATATCTGTATTTGTCAGCAGCGTCTCGCTATCTGTAGTTTTTCTCGCAAACGCACAGTCTGTGCATAAAAATGTGGAACAAACTGGTCCTAATGCACGAAAATCTCCATTACAAACAGGCCGTTACCACGTTTTTTACACTGCCTTTGTTTTCCGCGTTTTTGCGTTCGCATTCAGTGCAGCTGTGTGAGCCGAGAGTAAATTGTAGTTTTTTACCGCCAAATAAATATTGTTCTCGCCAACTGCAGATAGGTAATCGAAGATTGTATTTTAAATAATTTGATTATCAATTATATCGGCAATTGTTATCGTAGCACACAGATGGTGCAATAAAAAATTCTATTCACTATTACAAAGTTAAAAGAGAGACTTTTATAAATACTTTATGATGACTATGCAAATCTATATTCTGGCTGCATATTGTTCTCTATTTGAATTTTTATTGTTACCACGTAAATTTTGTTTGCCACTTTTATAAAACACTTTGCACGACTGTACAAGTTCATCAGTAATAAATGTGTTTGATGTCAATAATCTACTTTTCAACTGAGAAATTTCAACTGGTATTGCACGTCGCAATCGTAGATTTATCGAGACACTTTATTGCCATGATCTGAAAAATGATATTTATATGGATGTGCAGTATGCAGCTATATTTTTCGTAAATGTGATTTGCTTAATGTATTAGAAGATTAATTGTCCGCGCTTATTAGATTCCTTATATAACAGTTCGTAATATCGTAACTGCGAACAAATATTTGACAGTGACGCAACGTAGATCTTTCAAATAAACAATAAAAATATTGCACCAAAAATCTCATGCATGCGTCAATTAAATCTTTCAGCAAGAATGATTCATCGCGGGTTCGCAAGTTTTACCGAAAACCATATGTGCATACGCGCATTCACGCGTAATATTGAGAGAGCTAAAATTTTGTCACTGTAATGGAAAGTCGATACTTGTGCGGCGCATCACACCACATACAACAAACGCCTAGCTCTATATTCAACGAGTTGCTTAGCCGAGTCCAAGACTATACGTGAACGTGATAAGATTGCCGAGCGAGGCTGATTGTTCGCAAAACCTCGTGTAAGATCCTAGGATTTCCGTTTCTCCTCATCTCATACCACTATTAAGAATACGGTTTTGCTAGTACAAGGAATTGTAATAGAAGCGATGCCATCGAGGTTACTAAGAAATGCTTGTTTTCACACTTTAAAAACACAAAATGATATAGATTTAAACGACTACTTTTCTTCTTTTCGCGTAAGTAAAATTGGACGCATTCTTTTAATGTGCATTATATAAATATATTGTACGCGAATGTCCTCCATGTTTTTTTTAACTTTACATTTGTCTACTTCAATTACGTTTTGATTGTAAGTATGTAGAATTTGATTAGAGGTAGAGTTTAGTAAAGTTTAAGTAGAGCTTAATGAAATTTTGGTTAAGTACTGCTAAAGGTTTCAAGCCCAAATTATATTACACTAAAGACTTGTTTGAACAACGGATTGAAGTCAAGAGAGTTACTCTTGTCATTAGTATACCAATCATGTATGTGTGTGATTCCTAAACAACGAAGATCCTTAATTTGATTCAAACTACTGAAATCGTATTATCTCTTGGGGAAAGTTATTAATGATTTGATTATTTTGAAAGTGATGCAAGCCAATTGTAGAAATCTTGTTGAACTCAATACACTTTATTAATGCATATCCTCACTTCGCACACATTAAACTTTAAAATATTTCAAATTTAATCCGTCCATTAATCGATTGAATGTATTATTATGTATTAATTAGAAACCTCTTATTGATGAGTTTAATTATTTAACGCATTCTTTAAATTAAATTTATCTCTCTAAATGAAATCGACGATATATTCTAATATTTATCATGAGTGGTTATCTAGTCGATCTATATCTATTCAATTATATGACATTCATATTTCATCCAAGAAAAATCAACTTACAAGGACAAGTGAACTAAAATACCGTTCTTAAATATCTATAGGGTCACCAGGTAATATAAAAATGATTGCGGTCTTCTTAAATAAATGTTGATGTACTTTTACAAGAAAAACTTCAGTATCGACATCAGCCAGTTAAAAATACAGCCGGTACTTGCAGTTAATTATCAATGTACACAATTAAAAATATTTTTTTTAGATATGTGATCTTCTTGCGCGAATTTACGTTTTATATCGTAATTGCTTATAACAATTAGAAGTTTGCTAATACAAGAAAAATTCCGAAGAATTTTATTTTAATTAAAGGAAGAGACTGAGAATGGATGTGTATGTTGTGTGAGAGAGAGAAATTTAAAAATTATATTATAGAAAACAATAAAATTTGATTTTACTTTCCACGATATTGAAATTACGGCTTTTCCGACAGAGAATTTGAAAGGCCTTTAACATCTCGTAAATGGAAGCTGTACCAAGGAGTCTGTGTGGCTGACAGTGTTGCAATGCAATATAGGCTCTACTGAACTGTTCATAGATCAAGCAGATTTCGCATAAGATGGAGGAACGGTTTATTGTTCCCTCATATCTCCAGCTTTGATCACGGTATTTCGTAGGTCGTAAATTTACGTACTCGCATCTCCTTAAATGTTACCGTTTTCGGGAAATGTTACGTTTCATGGGACCATTAGCCGCGCTTTCGACATTTCAAAGTATTGGACAGAATTACGCCCATGCCCGCGTATTTTCGTCGCGCCCGATGCAAATTTATGGACGACCGCTTGCTGACAAATTCGCTAGCCACACAAGGCTGACCACACGTTGAGTTTCTCTACTAGACTCGATCCACATGTTACGCAGCCTTCCGTTTGAATCAAGAAACACTTCATTAATGCTATGTGACATAATTAATTGATATATAATTTACATATGCGAGAATCTAAAATAAACTAAGATAAATTTTGCAGAAAATTTTGAAATTTTATTTAACAATTTTATATTTTCTTTTTTAATTAAATAAAATTTTTATTTAATTCTTCATACATTTTTAAATTGAAAAACATTTATAATAATTTATTTGTTAGATATTAGCTCAAAATATACTATATTTAAGTACAATAATTATATCATTAGGTGATGTGTTAAATTTATGCATTTTATTGATATAAGTCATAAGTCAGAATCATATATGTAGAGGCGAAAAATCGTATAAATATGAACTTCCATTCATTATTATTAACAATAAATAGCTCATTATAATGCCATATTATACATTTGTTATTTAATATAATTTCTAATAATGGAGAATCACACGTAGTCACTTTTTATTACAAGTTGCTAATGTAATATATTCTTATTACAAACATTTATTAGAAAATTTTAAGATTTATATTTTACAAAGAAAATAAAAAAATCAAATATTCAAATGATGACAGCTTTTATTTTATAGCTATCTACATATTTGGATACTTATTTTCACATTTTGTTCCTGTAGTCTACGTGTGCAGCATCGCTATAAGTTATCTCTCTTCGTTCTCGATGTGACTTTTACCATTTCGAACCGACTGAATTCTATCTCCTCTAATTCTGTCACTCTTCTTGCTTCGCTTACAGTATCATGATGTAGTGGGTAGTGGGTTTCTCTCCCATCGTATCATACGGATCCGTGGCAACAGGTTGCCTAGCAACAGCGCTTACCTCTTCTGGTTAGCCACCAGAACCATTGCTGACGCTAGCGATACTGATTTTGTTCCCATTTGCTCTGGTGGTCTCCCTTCGATTATTTCGCACAATTTACATTTCGTACTCTACCAGTTTCTCCGACGCAAGCTTCCGGTTAATGTGCTGCCGGTCGGCGGAACTGTGTTAGCAGACCTTATCACTCTCCGAAATTTACCGTCTCGGAGAGCAGAATGGCTCTGATGACCCACAGATACTACATCTAGATATCACTGACGGGAGGGATGATAAGAAGCGGTCTCGACTAGCTGAGTATGATCCCTTTGGGAACTTTTATGCTCTGGAACGAAGGAGAAGAGTTATTTAAGGATGCTTTTTTTCTCCGACAGCGGTTTCGCTGAATAAAAGTTTTATCCAGCTGTTTTTGCTCATGACCTTTAAACGGTAATGATTATTTGGCGGATCTTTTTTAGATTTCTACGCGATAGGAACGTTGCAGAAATTATTTGACTCTCGATTAAGGTCTTAAATGTTTCAGTTAAAACTGATATATAATTTCGTAAGATTAAAGATATAAATGTAGATCTAATTATGTAATAATTATTTAATAAATAAATTTTATATAAAAATAAGTAGATATAGAATAAAATTAGCACTTTTATTGAAGAAAAAAAATTGAATTATCAAAAGAATATTTCTTCACTGTTGCAACTATCTCTGTTTATTTGTCCTCTTTCAGTTTTTCTGTCGAACTCATTTCTTAAATCCGTTCTCGATTTCTTTCTATCTTATAAAGAAAGGTTTTTATCGTTTTGATCGAATGTTCACATTCTCTTCATCACATTGTTCTCTCAGAAATTTATTTTGATACGTCAAAGGCAAATAGTCTATTCACAATAAAAGTAGAATGGAAATATCGATGAAAAATCAGGGTCGTAGCGACATAGATATCCTGTTATGTACAAAAATCGTGAATCTATTGGAATGTATTGAAATCTATAAAAGGTTATCTGGAAAATTGTGGTCTATTATGAAGCCATTACTAAGAAGAAAATGTTTAAAACAGAGAGAACAGAATAATATTGAGTATATGTATATATTTTTATCTCTTCTAACAATTAAATAATTTAAGAGTGCAGAAATTTTAATACAATTTAATTACAACAATACAATTTTTCACATGAAAATAAAGATTAGCACTATATTTTAAAATTTATTTCAAGTTTTCGAAATTATTTAAATTTTATATTTGTAAATTGATAAATTTAGAATTGAGTTTGGGTATATTAATCTATATTCAATAATGACTTAACGCACAACACGAAATTTTTTTTATATCGCATCGTATTAATCATTCTTTTCAATTAATCTTAACAGGTTGCGGTCATGAAATTTTAATAAATTGAACCATCAGATCGATTGATTGATTACTGCCGCGTACGTGTACATGAGTTTTGTAGAAATTATTATATTAGAAAATATTGAAAACCGGAACGAGTATTTTTCAGTATGCATTCTAATATACATCTGAAGTAATGAAATAGTGCAGTTAAATACATTTAACTCCTGACCTCTTTCCATATCCATGCACTATCTATGCAGAAGCTAATCTCTGACGTATCAAGTACGAGATGCACTAAAAGTATTCTTCCACGCGAATTTTACTTAACAGCTCCCGATCCTATCAACATCTTCTTATTTTCGCATTTACATAACGGCGACTATCTTTACTGTTATACTAAAGTATAATAGGAACTGAAGGGAAAGAGAACTATTCTCTATTTTCTCTTCATATACCATTGTATGCAGCAAAAGATATTTAACAAAGTACAATAGAATTTTTTAAATCGTATGATAATATTTTTTTTCGCTATTGAATCTGTACAGCTTGCCTATTATCTAACTTAATATTTTATTATGTTATTTTATTATATTATTAAAAGTTAACACAGCAAAAGTATAATATAATTTTTTATACTAATTATATTCTTTTCTGCAATAAAATACATTAAGATGCTTTTTATCGATGTATATGATCGATATAATAGATGACGTTTACATCGATTTTCAAAGTGTCACATTATCATTGTGCGCATAAGCATGTCACGTTTTACTTTGTTAAATATGAAAGATATGCGATTACGATAATGGCATTTTATAGAGTGTGTAAATTTTAGAAGACGCGTTGACGTTAGTCTTTTCACTATATCTAATCGAGTTATATCAGATTGTTGATGTTATTGCTCGTACATCATCGTGAAAGGAAGTAATATCTATGACACATAATATATCACCGTACATCGCATATATTGTAATGAAATCCGCATAATACCCGTTTTAAGTATATTTTTATTTTATTACAGTGTAGACAATAATATCACAAGTGAGAAATCTCTTTAATTATGTATAAATAACATATATATTTATTAGGCAGAAATTAATTGTTTATAAAGTTTTCTATATTAGAAATTTATTTTTGCAAAGTTTAAATCTATTTTGTATCCAAAAGCTTACGATATAAAATTTACATTATATAAGATATTTAAAAAAATTTTTTTAATTTTTTAGAACTAATTAAATAGAAAGAGAGAGAATGGTAATGTATTTAATTATATTTCGTAAATTCTTCTTGCTTCAATCGCTAATATTGCGTCGAATGAGATTGTAAATATTTCATGAAAGATACTATAAAGATTAAAAAAATTCTATTGTACTTTGTTAAATATCTTTTGCTGCATACAATGGTATATGAAGAGAGAATAGAGAATAGTTCTCTTTCCCTTCAGTTCCTATTACACTTTAGTAGTAACAACATATTTCTGGATATCTTATGATATCTGGAATGTCATCCTGCGTGCTATCGCCTTGAATGAATGAAGATAGTGTTTGTGCAGTCTCGTTTATATGCTAATCATCTTTAGAAGACTTAATACATTGATCCACGGTAAATGTTAGAGACATTTGAAAGTCGTGGTCTTACTTATGAAAAGGAAGGCTTAAGAAGAAGCATGCATTAAGGCAGTCACTTTGTCAAGACTTTACATAATTTAATTTAGATCGTTAGAAGAAATGTTTAATGAGTCGTTTTCAAAATCACAGATTGATTCGCGCTTTATTTCAAGCGACTACGTTTGAACCAAAGTTTATATCTCACAATTACAATCATGCACATTTCTTAAAAGCAGTTTGCATTTTATTCAGAACTTGAATTCATTGTTCAACTGAATTGCAAATTAAACCACAATTAACCAATTCACTGCACAGAAAAAAAAATTAGTATCAAGTCAATAATCCATTGTTTCATATATAAGCAAGAATATAAAATCTCCTTGGAAGTATTTATAATCTCAAAGAGACATAATTTGCTAACTTAAAGAAATTTTGTTTCTTCATGTAAGCAAATTATGTCTGATCAAGATTATCAAATTCTTCCAAAGAGATTTATATTCTTGCTTATATATGAAACAATGAATTGTTGATTTGATAGTCATTTTTTTCTGTGTGATGAGTTATATATGAGCGAAAAAAGTGTGTGTGTGTATATGTATATAAATTTCACGTATTTTTAAAAACTCTACTTCGTTTTTTTTTGCGATAATTTATAAAATACTATTGAACTAATTGTGCAGTTTCGCGCTATCGTTATCTCTTTTTCGCGATGTTCTTCCGTTGAGATATAATGAAGTACACATATGCGATTAACGACGGGAGTGTCGTACATAATACCGACTGTCATATTCCGGTAATTAGTGTGCTCATGTGATCGTAATTACCCGTATTTTCACGAGTATGCGTCGTGTGAGTGAAAAGGCGACAATAGGTGATCAAAATGGATGGTAGAGGTTTGGGAGGCATCGGACAAAGGCGGAACAAGTATTGTGTGAATTGGGTGTGAATTACTTATTATAGATCTTTATAAATATATCTCAGATTTTGCAAAAATATTGATATGTGCAAAAACACAGAATGATTTATTTGCCAAATATGTTTTGAAACAAAAATCCTACGGAATAAAAAGTCCAACATGGGCAATAGTTATTTTTTGAATATTAATTATTTTAAGCACTGGTATAATTAGGATATATTTATATTTTACAGATCGATATTCGTATACTACAACTCCATTGTTGTGCATCATATCGATGAATCTTAAAATGAATCTAAAATTGTTTAATTGTTTAATTATTTTTTAGCATAATCTCTAGAAGTCATGAATTTCTGAATTATATTAGACACTTATAAAATGTATGTAAAGTGATTTGAACTGAATTATATTAAAGGAACAAAATCAAAGATTGAATTATCTTCACGATCATTAATATGTAAAAATTTGGGTTTACGTTAATAAATATTTTCTATTTTCTTATAAATATTACAGTAATAAGTTTACCTATTTTTGCCTTAAATTGCTTGACATTTGAATTTGTAACATATTTTTGTAATTATTGTTATGTTTATAATAAAAAATCCAAGTTAAGAAAAAGATATCTAAAAAAATATCTTTCCCCTCCCCTTATACTTCGGAAACGGTTCAAAATTATGCAAAACCGTGAAATACGTTCAAACATTTCGAAGGACTACTTTTTTAAGGAGGTTAGGGAAGGGTAGAATAGCTGCTGGAAATAATCGAACAAATACTTTGCGGTATTTCATAATTTTGAACATGATTTTGAAATTTTCGAAATATAAGTGTTGGGAGCAGACTTTATAGACACTTTATGTAAGAAAATATTACAAATAAATATAATTATAATTTCTGATAGATTCATTGCCTTCTCTCTCTCGAAATGCTCAGAGCTAAAATAGATTAGAACAAAACCACAGACTATGTATAACCGTCTATCGATTTATTGCACACACAAGAATGCATGCGCAAGCCAAATAGAGCTTATTACTATTGATACGTTATTAATCGGTTTAACCATTTGCTAGAATGTTATGATATATAAAACATTTAATATTCATAAAAAGCTTGATTTCATGAGCGAAAGAAAAAATATAAAAAGCCTTTAACAGTTAAAATGTGCTTCATGAAAGGCAATAGAGAATGAAAAATTTTATATTATAATTTTATCGTATAGACGTTAATTGAGATGTGTAATTGATCAGTGTTTGAATTATTAATAGTCGAACATGATCGTAATATTATAATTTGCATAAGATATAAAGTTCGTTAAATGCACAAGTACGATGGCCAATCACAGAGACACGGATTTCCCTTATGAAAGCTTCTTGATTGCTCCATTCGCCTATCCGTTATACCTCGGGTTTTATGCAAATAGCTGCAACCCCTACCCTTGCCAGCTCCCTGAACTAGTTACTTCGTCTTAAATGTTTCGTAAGTAACTAAATTGTTAAGCTGTCGTCGTTACATTCAATTCATTAAATTATCTCTTGTATAACACGATATTTCACTGCACTTTATATTAAGAGAATTATATAAATAAATAGTTAAATACTTATTAAATCTCAAGATGCTTTAAAATATAATCTACTAATGATGCGCCAATATTTACATTTCAAGTACAAATAAATTTTGTATGAAACATTAAAATACACTTCTATTTTGTATTTAAAAAACCAACAGTATTTATTAATTTTTATATTTGGATACATCACCTAAAAATATGGCAATAGCTATTGAAGTTTTGTAATATATGTTCGAGTGTAAGGTTAATTATTATAATAATTAAAATAATTATCTATTATAATTTACACACAGCCTCTATTCATTTTTTATACATACATATAATATATAGTAAAATTCGATTTATGTTGCAAAATTTGAGCCGATTTTGTAAAAGTGAAATTGCGCACATACTGGACGAAACATTTTAATTGAATTTACAAACAACAGTATTATCGTGGACTAAACGGATGAACTCAATCTCTCCTTACTCCCGAGTGAGTAATTTGAAGTGAATTTTTCGAAATAAATTCACTATGTATCTGTATAATATTTTCCAATATAAAAATGATCAGAAATACCTAAATAATATAATATAATTTAAACAAACAATTTTTCATGTTAAATATGCTATGATTAACAATTATCGTTATATAATTCTAAACGAATTCATCGTATTTTATAGCAAGTTTCTATTTAAACGCTAATTTCACATGTCAATATCTTTCATGATCTGACTTTATGAGAACGTCTATTCAGTTTTGAATAAAAATCGGAATTTATGCCATCAGAATGCTATAAAATATTTTCTGTATAAAATTTTACTATATAAAGTATAACTGTATTTTCGAAATACAAATTCCACTGCAATAATTTGAATTCGATAATTTAAAATCCGACAATTTGAAAAATATTTTATAAAGTATCGATTTCTCAACAATTGATTGAATCATCTATTATGTATCA
This sequence comes from Solenopsis fugax, assembly GCA_003595255.1. Lineage (NCBI taxonomy): Eukaryota > Metazoa > Arthropoda > Insecta > Hymenoptera > Formicidae > Solenopsis > Solenopsis fugax. The sequence continues at coordinate 37,219 of QKQZ01051906.1, forward strand.
TATAACGTTAAAGAGATTTTCGATTTTATATTAGATATGAAAAATAAATATCATTTTCTCTTAAAAAGATTTATATTTTAATATATAAATTTTTATTTGGATTTAATCAAATTTATTTTTAATTTTAATAGTTCATTATTCGCGCTTTGTGAATAAGACATGTAAGAATACAAATAAGTACTGGGATTGTTTTCCAGTTTTTCTTTAGTTAAAAATGGAGACTCGCGAAAGCTCGACAGACAAATCTCGTTGGGAACATATTAGTAAAGAAAGTACGATGGACGACGATAAATCTTTTTGACAGTCGAAATCTTCTACGAAAAACATTGAAGGGCTCGTTTCATAGGTCATTTATCTCTCGTTATACCCAGTGAAAATCGGATGTCGACGCTACGGAAAATGCATTTTGCAATTTTCAGTGAAAGTAATATATTTTATCATATTTCACATAAAATCATCTCTATGAATCCCAAGTGTTTTATTTTCCTTCGGTTTTTATCTTTGAATTTTACAATCCTTCTTATTTATTGATTAATATGTACCCATTTATTTTAAATGATACTTTGGATTATTTTACTTATCAATGTGGAAGAACTGTCTTCAATAGGTAGTTGTGTTTTTTTTTGTTTTTATCTATTTAATTAACGTTTATTCGCTTTTCCGTAAATTAAAGTTCTTATGCTCTTCCACAAAATCTTTTTCTTTTAGGAGTCTCGATGGTTAGAGATAGCTATCTTGAGTTTGCAGCAGAGATATCGTGACATTGATGCGATGGTATTAAAGCGCACATGGTGCCAAGGTGACGCCTATATTATATGCCATGTTCCAAAATTGCTGAATATTATCGATGAAGCACTATTCATTCCGACAATTTGAAAAATTTTTACAGCTTTCTATTCCATAAATCTAATTTTATTTCCATAAACAAAAATTTATAAATCGATATATGACGACATAAAATTAATTATAAATAAATTTAAATATACAAATTTATGCTATTCGAAAACTGTTTCCGTAAATAAAAAAGCATTTTTCGTTGTAAAAAAATTTAACAGTTTAATAAAACATTATTTTTAACGTATCTGGATCAGTGACTTTGTTTTAACATGATAGGAGTTTCTAATCTTAAATATACCTTTTTTCAAATATATTACAAGTATATTAAGAAAAAGGCAATACTTTTGTAAACTGTATTAAATATGTGTATTCGACTAAATATAGAATTACTTTACATATGTAATGTATTTATTTCGTAAAATTTATTTGAAGAATAAATTAAGAAAGAGAAAGAAATTCATAAATCTTTTTATTATTTTCTATTTTCTATTTTTATTTTTTCGTATATATGGAGATATTAATCGTGACGCTTTTCGAAACCAATATTTGTATCATTAAAGTACTTTTGCCGTCTTTGAGCGCGTCTTCAACTCGAACTTCGAACAACTTCCTTCTCTTAAGGTTAGAACTTCGAAGCAACTATGGGAATGAAAAACAAGTCCGACAGAGGAAGCATTCGATAAATTACGGAGTTAGAGGCAAGTCGCGCGCGCGCATCTTCCTCCAGGCCTGAACTTTAATGATATTAATAGGCATCTGTGGGTATTATTAATTTCTAGAGAAGTCACAAAAACAGAGGGACGAAGTTTCACATTGATATGTCAGCACATATTGTCACGATGTTTCAATTAAATTCTCCAAGTAAATTTGTCAAATATTATATTTGCACAATAATAACAGTTCCTTCTATTCGAATTGAATATACATAAAATAAAATCTATATGAAGTTTTTTAAAGATTGCGAGATTTTATTTTTTTTAAATACATATATTCGGAATCAATATAAGATGCAATCATCTTAGATAGATTCCATTAGATTCCGAAAAAAAATCAATTATGGGAAAGCATTTTAAAACTTTTTTTTCATAATTTTTGTTAAATTATTTTGGAGGATTCGATTATCCCTCTGTTCGAAAATAAGTTTGGTTACTACCAGTAAAAGTAATGCAGTTGGCAGAAGTAAAAATTACTGACGTTGCGTTTCGTTTCTTCCACCAGTAAAACCAATAGATGATCAATATGATGAAAAATTATTTTCAGGTTAAAAATTGCGGACATTTCAATGTTATCACAAGCTTGTAACATTGCAGAAATCTTTTGCAGCTTCCATGCAATCTTTATGTTTTAATGTAAGGTTTTAAACCTGAAAATATTTATTATGTTTCGGACTATTTGGGGTCGTCTATTGGTTTTACTGGTGGAAAAAACGAAACTCAACGCCAGTAATTTTCACTTTTGCCGACTGCATTATTTTTACTAGTAATAACTAAACCCATTTTTAAACAGACTATATACTCGTATATACGATTATATATTAGATTATATCTATAAGTTGATATATAATATAATGTAGTGTACGATGATTATTTTATTTAAAACAATTGTGTTTTAGAAACACAATTGTTTTAAATAAAATAATAGGATTGCAGAAAACGCTTTTCTTTATATTACTCATGATAGAATCAATCCGATTGAGAAGACTATCTATAAAAGCTTAAAAGTTGTTAATATACTTTTGCCCTCGTATTCTATTTACGAGGACAAAAGTAATTTTTTATAAAGGCAGATCTTCACAAGCAATGAATCTCCGTGATACAAAATCTGTGAGTAAGATGTTTTACGATAAGGGTCACATAGTCTTGCGTCAGCGACTATAAAACCTTTGACGGGTATTCATCGTACAATATAACTTTCAATGTATACTACACAAGAAGTTACGATAAAATTCAGATAATAGAAATGGAGTAAAAAGAGAATTTTATGATTATATCAATACAAGCTCGTTTTGATATCATATATTTGAACAAATGTACTTTCTTATGATACCAATTGCGACGTTTAAAGATTTACTTTTCAATGATTGAATTCGATTTTGCACTAGATAATAATAACTATAATATGAAATATGCGTATTATTTATACAATAGCGCAGCGTTAGACGTATAGTATGGAAATTCGATAGGTTTTCAAAGTTCTAAAATCCGACCAAGTACAAGACAACAAATAAAACGATAACTCAACTCAACTAGGATTAAAGCAGAACGTGAAAAGCTAATGCCACTTCGAGATTCTCAAGTGCAGGCGTCAGCCATAAACTCTCTCAAAGTTCCATAGTAACTTACCGCACTACCATATCTCTACCTAGACACTTACCGCACATGCTGATCTAACTACACTCACTGTCGCATTACAGGCCTTATTTGATCGTACTTGCTCGCTTTGGCTTTTCGCTGTCTGCAAATCCGACCGTCTAACTTTGGGAACCTGCCAAACGTATGGACGGGTACTCTCGTATCTATCCTCCTATCGTTTGCACGCAAGGGGCAACCATAAGTGCTGTTTCGGTATATCCGATATCGAAGGATCCAATGCTCTCTCGGCCACATGAGCCTTACAGAATAAGCGATCAGTTCCGTACTTCGCGAAAGTGATGAACTAGAATTAATTTTAAGCATTCATAATCTTTAGATCTTATCAAAGTTACATTTATGATATGCTCCATTGTTGAAACATATTTCTGTTACAATCTATTTATATTACAATGATATATTTATGTTCTAAAAATAATATATTATAAATAATATTCAAATTTAATGTTTTTCTAACTACATATGATTTAAAGTTAATTGATTTTATATATTGCTGTTAAAAATACATTGTTAGTTTTAAAAAGAATATTATTAATTAATATGTTAAAAACAAAAATTTATTTTGAAAATTTGAAGACCTCTCTAATAAAACTTTATATAGAACAGAGTAAATACTAAAAGTTCTAGTAATATTGATCCTTTGAAAATGCTTATTGAAAGATAAAATTACCATGAGTTTTCCCTTCACATTTTAGGATCTTGCAGAAATCTTCGGTATTATCTGGCTCATGACAAATGGCTGATAATATATATTAAGTTCTTGACAGAGAAATTTTCATTTACTAACTTTTAGCAATTTCTGCTTTTACCGTCGACGGTCTTACGCATAGATCATTCATTCGTTCTCTTCCAGTCGGGAACAATTTAGTCGTTGCGAGTAACAGTTTCGTCGACACGCAATTGCTAGCTTTCTCTCGCTTCCTGTTCCTGACATTTACATCGAAATTAACGGATTAAATCTCTTCATGCGCAACACCTGCTGTATTACGATTCAGTCAAACGAAATCCTTGTATTGCCAGACACGTAAAGACATCTCGTGTTAATAAAAAGTTATTTACTTACGATTCTTTCCACATCTGTTCGACACGTCGTTTCATAAAAATATTCTGGAACTTAGAAATATTCTGTTAGAATTTATTAGTGTTAGGGATTCCGTGTATACACATGATTTTATTAATAATAAACATAGGAAATTTTACAAATAATTGCTTTCTTTATGTATGGTATTGTGAAAATAATTTATATTTGAAGCAAAGTGGAAAATATAAAATGGAAACATATAATCCATGCAGAGAATTTCTAATTTAAGAGAGAGAGAGATCAAATTTCTATTTAAAATTTATTTTTATATTAAAACATTGATTTAAATAAGAAAAATGTAAGAAAGAATAATTTTTTTCTGATTTGATTAAAATTCCTATATTCTACATCAATATTTAGTCTCCATTCAAAAGTGAAATTGCTCGTGGCAAGCTTCGGCCGTGATCCGATTTGTATTGATCGGCCATACGATACGCGAACGCGCCATTTCCGTACCTCACCGATTTATAAATACTCCGATCAAGCTGCTTGGTAAAATCGAAAAACTCCTTTTCTTCATGCGTGACCGTGATCTCGATACCGAGCTAAAAGAACTACGAAGAAATGTAAGTTTAATGGAGATCCGATTTTCGCTCGTTTAACACTTTTGGAGCGGACGATAACGAAAACGCTGCGAATTTTTTCGGGAAAACGATAAGCGTTCGATTTCGCGTATCACTTCAATCAGAAATCAGTTTTTGTTTTACGTCTACGGCAGATATTGCTTCCGATGTTGCGACGCGATAAGATGAACCGTGTTTTGCCTTGTCTGTATGCGAACTGACATGTTTATTAAACTGTTGCTTGATTTTTGCGAATATTGCATTTTTGCAAAAAAATATTAGGACATTATTTTTCACAACAGTAAGATTTAATTTCTTAGTCATAACTTTTCTTATGTAGAAAAATTAAATTTTATATACATATCATTTTGAACGTATTATCTCTAAGATAGTTAATAAAATTATTTTCTACATTTTCCAATTACTTCAAACTTCCACCAAGAAATGGGCTATCTATTAATGGATAAATGATATTTATATTCCGGTATGCGCAATTAATTTTTCACGAGAAATTCACCATTTCTAATATCGCTTGTTCGGAATAAATGCAGAAATTACGTAGTGCTTATATAATAATGCTGATTTTAATTATTTTATTTTATTTTAAATGTATATATAATTATATAAAAGTTCTGAGATAAGAATAATTATTCAAACATCTGTCAATTTTACATCATTTTTAAGTATCGTGTTTCATATTATTTTAATATCTATGATATATAATTTATATCACCTCTGAGCCGACAATGATCGATGCACTCACTTTAGAAACCATTATTGCGAGCTTGCAAATTTCTAACCGACTTTCACCTGCATCATCCGCGAAGCTTGCACGGAAATATAATACCATAGCATATATCACTACGGAGCAATTGTATCCTGAAATTCAAGCTACGTAGTAGATATCGTATCAATAGCTATTAAAATGATGCGCTAGGTAGCAATCTAAATATAAAGATATGTATCAGCCTGAATATTACATTAATGTAAACATTGTAAAGAGATATTACATTCACTTTTCATTTTTAATATCAATTTATTGTAATGCATTATTCTCAGTAATAATTATTTAATTATATTATATGTTTAATTATATTATATATTTATTAATATAATTATATTATATATGTTTA
>QKQZ01051907.1:0-17522 GCA_003595255.1 Solenopsis fugax
GGCTGGGCAGGCGGAAGGCCCTCTTCGAGAAGCGCAAGCGCATCAGCGACTATGCCCTCGTCATGGGCATGTTCGGCATCATCATGATGGTCGTCGAAAACGAACTGTCCAGCGCCGGCGTTTACAGCAAGGTAAGAGTCACCAAGAGTTGCCATTCGCCGTTCGCGCCGCGACTGTTCAGATGACACTCAGGCCCCTTATAATCAATGTTTTCGACTGTAGTGGGTTTGAACCTAGCCCGAGGTTAATGCAGTGCCCAGTTCAAACCCACTGCAATCCAAAACACTAAGGGTGCTTTTACATGTTCTAGAGACCCGAGAAATTTTCTATTCTGCAGCCAATCAACACGCTTAAAAATTTTGTCGTACGATACGTGTAATAGCATCCTAATAGAGACCCTCTAATCAGAATCTGGACATTAAGTAGCAACTTGGTTCGACATTTTTCGTCAATTGGACTGGAACATTACCAGTTATTTGAAATTAATTTTCGTACACAGAAAAAAAATTAATATCAAACAACAATTCATTGTTTCATAAGTAAGAATATAAAATCTCCTTGGAAGTATTTATAATCTCAAAAAGACATATTTTGCTAACATAAAGAAATTGTTTCTTTATGTAAGCAAATTATGTCTGATCAAGATTATCAAATTCTTCCAAGAAGATTTTATATTCTTGCTTATATACGAAACAATGAATTGTTGATTTTTTTTTATGTACTGCTACTTATCCACTTATTTTTATCCACAAGACCTACGAATATTATTTAGAAAGTATTTATTTAGAAAATATTTATTTAATGTTAAGGAAGGATAAAGTTTTATTACTCACTTTTTCACTGTATTTACATTTAGCAGAAATTGTGAAAGTAGAATGTTTGCAAAGCTTGCCAACTTTTAACACATACTATAGCGTCACTGCAGAGAAAGATAGCATATATCTTTCTTTCTTTCACGATTTTGATGAAAAATGTCAAAAAAATTACTCTTGTAATATCCAGATTAGATGGATTAGATTGTCTCTATCTATATGATCAGAATCTAGCCATAAGACAAGTATGGGCAAGATCCGGCGAGAGAGAGGGACGTACTGACACTAGCTCTTTCTCATTTTCCTTTTGTTCTTTTTCTTCTTATCTTTTTATTTATCTCTCTCTCCCGGAAATGGGCGAACCAATCGAAACTAACTGTCCTATATTCAGACTTTAATTATAGTATCTTTAGATGAGAAGTTATTTGCGTTAACCATCTTTGTTAAAGTTCTTCCAAAGATGTTTCGCTCGACAGGTTTGCGTGAGAGAGGCAAAGAAACGCAAACCACGCGCGAATCGGAGTTAAATCCCTAAGACGACTGTTAATCCCGCATGGCATTAGTACAACCGATTTTCCTTGAAGTCTTGCTACGTCCTCGACATCGTCGTTGATCCGATTTTCTAACTTACATAATAGGGTGCAATTACAAGACTGAGGATAAACCTCTTATCTCTTGTTTAAGTCTCAAGACCAAGTTTGTGTAAACTTGGGACGCGCACGATTGAAGTTTGGCAGAAGGGGAGGTGCTAACGTAGAAAAGCAAGAACGATTAGTATTAACTGATGTTATTTTCCGATGGATAAATATTCGCGATCAGTTTTATCTCTTTCCTGCTGTAAATACGTGTCGCGTGTATCGTAAACCTTTGGATATAATTAACGCAAGATTTTCCAGAGACGACAACGTTCACGACTCGATCGTACCTTATACATCGGGCATTCAATGAACTCTCACTTGACTCGCTAATGGGCTGATCAAACTTTCCCCGAGACTCGTAAATTCGCCTTACGCTTTGGCCGGACTGTTCACTAGCAGAGAATAAACTCATCGGCGATTCAGAAGTTAAATACCAAGGAGCGCGTGTCACGATCTTGGGAACTTTGCTAGTTTCTGTTTACAAAATGCCGCAAACGTGACCATTGTTTGAAGATTTTGTAATAAAATTAACGCCAGAGGAAAAAAGACACAGAGTTCGCGGTTGTATTCAATAATCCGATTACTAAAGCAGTTTTCAAAACGTACGTGTCAATTCTCAATAATTCTGCTACAAAGTTTGTATTTCATTTAGTGTACATAAAGTTTTCATCATTCAGGAAGTTCCAAATGTTTGCTGATCAACAGTTAGAAATAAATGGTTGTGTTACTAAAATTAATATTTTGATAGTTTAAAAGATAAATCCTCTGAAAAAATGTTCCAATGAACTGTAATGTCATCAGGTACTAATATAGGTAATCAATTTACATTATTTAGAACACTTCTTTTTTCTGCATCTTTCTCTTATAATTGTTCTAAATTTTCCTCTTATAAAAAATCCAAAAATCCTAAAATTCTCAATGAATTACAAATTACAGAACATAATACTTGATGGAATCTAAAATTGTGAATGACGTATCATTGACCGTTTGAAATGAACTGTTGTGACTCTCGCAAAATTAATATTTCGGCGGTGCAAGGGATAAAGCTGTCTTTTCTAAAATTCAGAAACCAAAATTCTCGAAGCACACAACACTTCGTGGAATCTAAAATTGATGAATAACGAATTGATTGTATGTAATAAATTGTATTACTATATAATTAATATTTTGACAGATTGAAAGATAAATCTTTTATCAAATTCAGAAACCAAAATTTTCTATAATTTATAGAGCAATTTATAGAGCACAACACTTGGTGGAATCTGAAATTAGTGAATGACGAATCGTTAATCATTCGTTAATAGCTAATTGTGTTACTAAAATTAATATTTCGATGGTTTGAATAATTTTTTTTGTAATAAATGGTTAGATAAATTTTTCTTTTATCAAATTTAGAGACCGAAATTCTCGATAAATTACAAATTATAGGGCATAACTTTATGGAATTTGAAATTAGCGAATAATGAATCATTTAAAATGAATTGTGATATTCGAAAAATTAATATTTAGACAGTTTAAGAGACAAATTTACGTACGGTTAAATTCTCAGAAACCGAAATTCTCGATGAATTATAAATTGCAGAGCATAACATTCGTAGAATCTGAAATTGAACCAACCATTAATCGTTTCAAAAAAATTGTCTTATTAAAATTAATATTCCGATGGTTGAAAGGAGATTTCCTCTTATAAAATTTAAAAATCTTGCTTAAATTATAAATTGCAGAACATGACACTTAATGGGATCTAAAATTGATCAATAACGAATCGTTGATCGTTTAAAATGAATTGTTGTGTCGCTCGTAAATTTAATATATTTCTAACTGTCTGAGAGAGAGATTTCCTCTTATATAATTCAGAAACCGAAATTCTCGATAAACTGCAAATTGCAGAACGTGACACTTCGTGGAATCTAAAGTTGGCGAATAACAAAGTTAGAATAACAAAGCTAGGAAGATAATAAAGTACATACGATAACGAAATAAAAATTTCGATCATATATTTTACTTCTTGCAATTTACACGTACCGCATATTTCACTGCACCGTTGAATAATTAGTCGACATTCGCGCAACAGTTGCGCCGTCACAACGCGATGGTGAATAAACCGACGTAGGAGAGAGAGAGAGAGAGAGAGAGAGAGAGAGAGAGAGAGAGATGATGATGATTCTTGCATGGGCAACGTGTATACACGGGCCAGTAACATTTTACAAGTTTGCTCGGCATTGAAGTACCTATAAATACTGCTCGCAGTTTGCGCATTCTGCTTATAGCGGTCTATCTCTGTGGGGATTCTCTGAATAAATTACTAGCGACTGATAAATGATAAAGGTGCACAATCGCGAAGGGCGAGAGAAGATTGAGACGGTTCGCTGAATATTTATCGCCGGTCGGGATGCTCCGCGGCGAGACGTTAATTCATTCGCCATCGATCAGAGCCCTCGAAACCGCATGAAAAGTGCAGAGCGATGTAGCCGCGTTAATATTCCAGAAGGCTGGTTTGCCGAAAAGGGCAAGTCGGCAGTGGGATTTTATGCTTGAAGGAATTTTTGTTCTCTCAGGAATTCAGCGCGTCGCGTCCATTTATTTTTACTGCATCTTCTTTCTCTGTAATACTGAACGATTAAAACATCGTGCCGGCCAAAGTGCTGATGCCGGATTGTGAGAAAAATTCACTTCCTGAGAGGCAAAGGCTACAGAGTCTTCGAAGAATCGCAGATCCTGAAATACAGCTCTTCGCGGAATCCAACGTTGAATGTTGAAAAGATGAATTCTGAGAAATGCCAATGCTTTCTGCAGCTTCGAGTATTTTATTTGAAATTTTCTTCAATTGGCATGTCTGCCATAATTGATCTTTTTTACCTCGCTAATTGAGTCTACAATTTCCACGAGAGGGCAATCGATTTCTTAGAAAAAGACTGTTTTTCACATACATATGTCTCGAAAAAGTTCGTCGGAGTATCTCCTATGGAATCGTAATACATAGGCGGATCGCGAAAGCCAGGGAAACCCCACCGACAGTCGTCCTTTCAGCCTCAAGGAGCTTTACGCTCGAGCGCGCGCGCACGCGTTTTGAGACGAGGAGCTCCATGTCGACAAACGTATACACGATACTAGCATTCACCACTGCTTCGAACAATCCTCGAACAGGATGTAGATCAGCTCCTTCCCATTTTCCTCCCTCCCAATGGCACATCGTTATCCTTTCATGTTCTACCACCCGGAGCCGGCGTTTCACCGCGAGGGCAGAATCAATGCCGTCGGGGTGTTCACGCTGTCACGGATGGATAACAACTCTTTCCTTGTACGACAAGGTCCGCTACGTGAATCTGAATGATAGATCCTCGTAGTAGTGAGTCCGCGAGTTCAAAGACTCGGGCATCAGAGAGTCGACAAAGTTCCTCAAAAGCGAAGAATCCCAAAATGCATCGATATGGAAGTGGGTTAAAAGAGCAAATTTAAAGTAGAGCTTTTTAAAGGAAAGAAAAAGAAATTAACTCAAAGTATTAATATTTAATGCACGTCTTAGAACATTTACATTCTGCGTTATTTCTTTTTTTTTATTATTAAGAATACTTTAATAAACAATTTCTATCGTGTCCCTAAAGAAAGTTTGGCATCTAGAAGACAGGCCTAATGTACTATTGCTTGTTTCCATGCGTGTTCTTTAGGATACCTCAAAAATTTATCATGGAACACAAATGATCCAATGTATCTCTTGTACAAAAAGAATAACTTTTCTGCAAATAAAGAACATTTTTTTGTTTTCTTTATTTACAACTAATTTTCGTTCATATTGTAAGGCACGAGCTATTGAAAAAAATTACAATTTAAGTAATAATTTAAAGCTAAAATGCGAGGAACTTTGCTGTCATATTTACATTGAATTAAAGGTATATTGCATTTACATTATAAATAATTATAAATAATAAATATTTAAAAAATATATAAAAATAAATAAAAATGCAACCTTTAATTCTTTAATACATACCTTAATTTATGCATGTTAAAAAACGTTATTTCTTTAGGTTGAATAACTTAACTTTTTAGATAATCTATATTAAAACTATTTTTGTTTTTACTTGGAATATTAATTTCAAGAAAGTAAGTTTTTCCTTAAGTCACTTTGATTTCAAAGTTATGAATTTTGACACGAAAACATATATTTGTCTGATTTTGTCGGTTACAATTAATCCGAACATTTATATAAAATTTTTGAAATCAACAACCATACAAATACTTTCTAGAAATGTTAGTATGTGTAAAAATTATCTAATAATTTTTATATATTTGTAAAAGTGACGAAAATTAACAACGGACGAAGCATACATTGGAAAAAAGTTTTTTATATTCAAGTAAATATAATTTATTTTAACATCATTTCCTTGATTTAAATAAATATTAGCTAGTATAAAATAATTTATCTTTAAACTTAGGAAATATATTTTAAAATCAAAAAAATAATGTTAAAATAAATATATTTACTTGAACATAAAATATTTTTTTTTAGTGTGATATGTCATAAGAGACCGAAAAACAAAGATGTATTAAGTATTAATAAAAATAGCAATTGTATTTCGATGAGTATAAATTTAATTCTTCATCATTTATTAATATTATAAATTAGTCTTTAATAAGATTCTTTGAAAAGAAAGATAAATTGAAGATTTTAATTTCATTAGAATCTTTCTTTGTTAATGCCTATAAATAACTGATAGAAGTATGTAAACCGATTGTATCGCGTACGTAAATTAAAAATAAGCGACCTTGCTTTATCAACTCATTGCTGCGTTCGCTATTAGTCACTTCATTTAGGACAGTAGGTTAAATTGATTCACGTTACATTGTCGAGTTAATGATTCGAAGTGCTCGTCGCTTTTAGTATTATATAACTATAGTCTGTCGGGGTTGGTCGGATTGTTGGTCGATAGACCACTTTCAATTTACTATCGAGTGGCACGGTGATATTGAGTAATCGCGCGTTTTTTTTTTGCGACACTATCGTAGGGTGTACTGCCGACAGACAGGTTTCTCCATGTCGGAAAGCTAGACTTTATTAAAATTCGTCCTGCGTTCGCCCGCAACGATTTTGAAACTTATGGACGCTCGGCACGCGAAATTGGAAGATAGTTCGCATTCGGAAAAAGGAAAGGTTTCTCTATAAGTATGCCAACAATTTTCATCTGCACTGCAGAAAGTAACTTCGAACGCAAACAAGGATTCACATTGCAGAGAATTAAAAGGCAATTAAAAACAAGTAGAACTGTTAAAAACAACAAAAGTTTAAAAGCGACTGATTATTCAGATGTTGTTATACTCTAAAAAAAAAAGAAGACAAAGAAACGAGAAAATTTATTGCTTCGTTAATATCTTTAGCTGTTGATTTATGTTTCTCTATAAAACCTCTTTTTTAAATTCAAATTCTGGAACTTTTTTTGAGAAGTTGTGTTGAGAGTCATGTTAAAAGTTAAACTGCAATATGTATATTACGATTAATTCACAAAACATAAAAATCTGTAACTTTTAATATTTTTAACATTTAATTATTTAAATAAAACTTTGTTATTTTGGCAATTTTTCTATCTTTACCTCTCGACACGTAATTATTCGATATGAAAAGGAGTTATTTCCTGTTGAATAGAATATATAATATCTACACGACCTTCGCAAACGTTATCGGCTAAAAACGCCCCGTCGATGCACCGGATATTCAAGGCGACAACGAAAGGCGCGAGCCGTCCCGTATGTACATCCTCCCTCGGTATCGGAGAGCCGGTTCGATAATCACAGTTGCGAAGGAGAGGCCGCCTTGACCCGGCCTATCCTTTTTCCAAGCAGGGAAGCATCGTCCCCAGAGTGCTTTTCGGCCGAAAGCTCGCGAGTGTCTTTTCGCTCCTCTCTCGACGTCCGTATTTATTCCACCCCCCGACGGGAATATTTCTCTCCCGTAAGAATTTCCCCGGGGATCGCCGAATCCCGTTGTTGACTGAGCAAACCACTGCTTGATCCTGTGCCAAAAGCAGAGCGACGGATTAACAATATCGATATTGCAAGCGAGGGCGAGGGGGCAATCGCTTTCCCTCCCACGCTACGGAGACCCATTCCAAAATTGAACGTAGTCATGCGGGATAATCGGGGTGGAAGACGTTGTCCTTCAACTACATTTTACAGGAAGCATTCGGCATTAACCGCATTTTGCGAAGGGACCGCCGGAAATTACTAGTCGGTTGACTCGGAGAGAGACCGAATCTCTTTCGAGTCTTCTGGATCTTGGGACGTGTTGATATTTCTGCAGCTCTGACGTTAATATTTCTTGAACTTGCGCACCCGGAAAATCTTGAATATCCATTGGATATCAAATATGTATGCAGAAATTTGGATCCCCACAATTTTACACTTGCAAACGTTTCCTTCGTTCATTTTTATGCCATGCGCTTGAATTTGGGCGGAACTCTCTGGAATTCGGAAACGTTAAGATTTTTCTGCGATTCTCAGGACAATAAGAATATATAGAAGTTGAATCTTTTTATTTAATACCATAGATTTTTTAAATATCTAAATATTTAGCTGCTTTATTTTATTTTTTTTTTTAAATTGCTCATATTCGAATTTCGGATGTCGAATCTTCGTAGCTTGAAATTCATATATTCATTTTTAGTATTTAGTAGGTGTACTCTTTGCATTTTAATTCTGTATTGAGCTTTCTGTAATCACCAATTTACGAATTTCCGATCGACGTTATTGCAGCTTGATTCTTCCAATCTTAACTTTCGAATCCGAATAAATGGCACGATATGACACTACATGCAGGACGCAATGCATGCGAAAGCGTTAGCCCTGGATATTCGGCAATTTAAGGATCGTCGAACAATCTTGCGGTTCGCTCGTGCACGCGCATCGAATTGCAAATTCGGCGAACGCCGGGATATTCGGCGGAATCGCAAAGTCGAGTGTATTGGCACCGTTATGCACCGTTCGCACTAAAGTTCGTACGCTCCTAGGCGATCGAATAATTTGGCTGAAACTCGGACTAAAACTCGACCGATTCAACTTGTCATTTCTGTTAATTTATTTCGCTTTAACAAACATACAAGAGGGAGCGTATAGCTTTGTAAATGGCTGGGAATAAATGTCTGATAATTGTAATGTCACACTCGACGCTAAATTTAACGTAAACTTTATTATGATAGAATTTTAATTTAATGAATAATTAATAATTGATAACTAATATTAATTAATAATTCAGTAATTAATCATCTAGGTTAAAGAATTTAAAAATTTGAATTTTTTAAATTAATGTCGTAGGTTTTTAACAATTTTTAACATTTATTCTTATTTTCTATTTGTTCTTTCTTCTTCTCCTTTTTCATTTTCTTTTTCTTCCTTTTTTCTTCCTTTTTTCTTCTTTACCTTCTTGATATTTATTTTTTTCTTTTCTTTTTTATTTTTTAAATATTCTTTGTCTTGTGTTTTCTTTTCCTTCTTTAGTTTTTTTATCTTCTTTATTTCATATTTTTTAATATCCATTATAAAATGATTTGATTTAATTCGAAAATTGCAAAATTATAAAATTTATTTTGGATTAGTCGGACAAGATATGGAAATTTAATCCATAAAAAGTGTCCTTTCCTTTCGTGCTTCTTCATTTTAACCACCATTCGTCCGACGAAGATCTCGGAGGAACGTGAATTAAGCTGTAACACATCAATCTTCAGTTTACCAGAAATTAATGAGGAGATTACGCGATATTTCAATTAGGAGTGCCTTCAAGACTTTCCTTCACTGGAACTTTTTACTTCCCGTGCAGATGACAGTTAACAAATGCTTGCAATTATATAAATATAAACGGGCTCGCTAAGTCGTCTTCCTCCTTCTTCTCCTCCGCCGATGACAGATCGATCATAGTGACAGCGGCGGTGAGGAATGATAAATTGCACCGTCACGTTGTCTCGGGAATCCCCAAACGACCTCGATGACGCGAAGACCTCGACAGAGTGGAGGAAGAAGACGACAATTATGCGACCGCGAGGACTAATGTTATTATAAAGTGGCACCGTGACGAGACGAAGGCAAATCGTCAGGGAAGCTCCGACAA
Source organism: Solenopsis fugax (assembly GCA_003595255.1). Taxonomy (NCBI): domain Eukaryota; kingdom Metazoa; phylum Arthropoda; class Insecta; order Hymenoptera; family Formicidae; genus Solenopsis; species Solenopsis fugax. Next base: position 9,543 of record QKQZ01051907.1, read on the forward strand.
GTCGCAAAATGGAAAGACGTGAATTAACTGGAGAATCGCCACGTCGACGACAACGACGAAGGAAAGAAAACATCGCTGTGTTGAACTAAGTCGGGTTGAAGGGAGCAAGGTGCAGCGCTCGCATCGTTCATCACGTCTCCGTTTGCTAGTCCCACTTTCGTCACCTGGCGCTAAACGATCATGCTGAAACTATCGCCGCGTCGTCGTTTATCACTCCTTATTTTTGTACGCCGAGCACGATATTGTTTAGCATATGCCTCGCGATATAGCGTAGTTCGTGTTTCTCGCGTCTTGAAACACGAATTAAGTCTGCAACTTTCGAGATCTCGTTTCGTTAACTTTTTCGTGCCTGACTTTTTTCTAGGAATAATTAGCATCTAATTCATGCCTTACTAAAGGTTTTTAGGGTCGCTGATTATAAATCTGTAATCAAAGTTTCAAAATGGCGGATCCAATGTAACGGACCAAAATATTACTCCTAAATCCAATAAAATTTAGTATTTTTAGCTGCCATATTGAATTTTGAGAGTTTGATTACAGATTCACAATCAATGACCCCAAAAACTCTTGGAGTATGAGTTTATTCAAACATTTTGGTCCGCCATATTGGATCCGCCATTTCGAAAGTAAATAGCGATTTTTTTTATAAATAGCCCTTACATTGACCTTCAAAGTAAGCCCAGAAAAAACTCACTATCTTAATTTTTGTGGAAGACATATGCGTTTTTCACTTTTACCCTATTTCATGAATTTTTTATGCAGAATGCAAATTAAGGGGGAATATTCCTAAGGATGTTGGTTTTTTTTGGGGAAAAGACTTATCCTTTATCATTAAAATGAGTCCAAGAAGAAGTTGTTATCTTCATTTTTGTGGTAGATATGAATTTTTAAAGGTATGGCACGTATATGTGCCATTAAGCACGAAAGGGTTAGCCGGCAGAGAGACCTCTTGGTTTTCTTGCAGATAAAAAGACGAAAAAAGATGCAGATTGAAAGAATCGTGCAATTTGCGAAAGTAAAGAACGGCAAACAACTCGAAAATTCAGCTGCGATCATTTAACGCCTCAGGCATCCCTTTTTTCCCCAGGATGCGCTATTAAGTGCTTACGACCCAGTCCTAATGTCCTGATGGCGCCTTTTATGCATCCCCTTTTTTTTCGTCGGCGACTTTCAAGTCTGGTTCCGTGTGTTACGCAAGGATTAGGCTCCCTCTCGCGTATCCCCGCAAAAATAAAAACGAATCGGAGTGCTTTTATCGCGGTGGATTAACGAATGGATCCACCATGTCGCTTCGTACGCCAGTGATTCCGTCGAGTTTACCGATACGCTTTAGATACGATCTGCTAATCGCACCGCATTTACTCCACAAGATTATCCGCCTCTCTTTGAGACCTATCTGATTTTGTACGATTCGACGTTGGATATTCGTCTATTTCCGACTACAAATTCTTATTTCCTTTTTATACGCCAATTATAATACGGAATCTCAAATCGCCAGTTATGTATTACAGTTTTCAAATATCCAAAGCATTAGGATTTGAAATATCGAAGAGTTTTCGAAGCATTAAAGATTCAAAACCAATAATTGCAAGACCTCAGAACTGCATGAATGGGGAGAACCCCGACTTCGAAACTTTCGAAACCTCGAATTCTATGGTTTTATTTCCCAAGATACAAAATTTCGATCAGTTATCGCTGTAGCGACAGAGAATTTGAAAGTTTCGAAAAGCTGTTGTTTGGACATGTTACATGTTTCGGAAGCATTGGAGAAGAAAGATATTTGCAGTTAAAAATTCCATAGACTTTCTTTACAGAAATTCTCGCACCTAGAATGTTTCTTAAGGAAGATACTGTTTTATGTTAGGAATAAATTTTTTAAGTCATTTTATGAAGAAAAGTTTATATGAATAAGATAAGTTAAGGAAAAATGCTACACACACACTTAAGCCTTTTTCTGAAATAATTTTATTATGTCACGAAATTAAGCTACAAAAAATTAATATAATCTTGATACCTTTATTTAATCATACAAATAAAGCAATTAAGTTCCGCGATATTCTAAATTTTTGAGAAAAAGAAATTAAGTCCTGCGGAACTGGCATCTTTCTTAATATTTATAGTACCACGAGCATTTAAATAATATGACGTAATAGAAACTTAGTTGTTGCTTCTCTACGGTAGACAATTAAGTTTAAGTTATAAAAACACAAAAATGGATGATAAAACATAAATGGCTAATTTGGAAAGCAACTTCTTATACAATACTTTCATACTTTTAAAGATATAAACAGCATTTCATAAATATAAAATGTTTAGAATTATAAAAAACGCTCAAAATTCTAATTCGTGAAACCATTTTAATGAAGGTGTTAACTTTGAAAAATCATGTTCCATATATCTTATCCCTATCCTTATAAATCTTTATCGATCCTTATTAGTATCGAAATTCCCCTTCATAGCCATAATTTCCTAACTGTCTAGAGTCTAACGTACACTTATGCGCAATCAGAGTAGCTAAACCTCTAATTTATAAAGAGACTATAATCAGACTTCTCCCTACTTGCATTTTCCCTCGATTATCTTATATGGTTTCAAAAGATTTCAAAGATACAAGATATTAAAAGTTTTATAAAATTTTTTTCTTAATAACATCTAAATAAAAAATAGGCGAACTTTCTTTTTCAAACTAGACTCAGGAAATAAGCAACATATTACTTTAATTTTTTTATTTGCAATCGCTGTTTTATAAAAAGTCAATGGTGTAGAAGTAGTCTTTGGTAGTGTATTACTGTCCCAAAGTTATACGGATGAAAATAATGGACGAAAATAAAATTTTGTTGCATTTTTATTTCTTTATTGCAGTTCGTTCTCTCGCTAAAAATTAATTCCTTAAACTATTTTTGTTTAGGAGCTATTAAAAAACGATAATTTTACAGAATTTTTAGCTCTGTATTTCTAAAACGAAATCTTTGAGATCATTTCGCATCCTTTCTTCGAACTACTTTTTAACTTGACAGAGAAAATGATTCAATAATCAAATTAAAAAACGACAAAATTAATATTATTCGATTATTAATTCTGATATTACTTGATTAATCAATAATTTTCTCTGTCAAGTTAAAAAATACTTTTTCCCTTTTTCTGGGAAACTTTTTGTGTTGCGTCACTTTTATATGTTCATATGAACTTTCCTTCATGACATGATTTCAAAAATCAATTCTTAAAATATTAGATAGTTAAGAAACACTCTATGTACATGCAGAATAGTATAAATTATCTTCTAGAAAAAAATTTTCTTCCTAGCATCCCGATTCGCGCAACTTTTGTCGCGGTTACGCACGTCTACGCTGGCGTATATTTTTCCATTATCCAGCTGCACAAAGCCTTCTTCTTAACCTCGTAAAATCATCGTTCCGTCACCGTCGTTGTTACTTGGCACGGTTCTTAAGTCAAAAGAAAGGAAGTATAATTCAGGACTGAGTGCTTTACGGACCGGAGAAGAGATTTCCCGAGGAAGCTCGTGGAAAATTTCTGGGCAATTCAACCGACGACGTTCGCCTTCGCGCTCGCGATGAGAGTCGCAGAGGGATTAAGCTTCCGGAATCGAGCTTTTTTTGCGACGATAAGTTCTACGCCGGCGAAATCCGAAAAAAGCTGACTCTCTTAAGTTCCCGTTCAGCGGTGCATCTTTCTCTCTCTCTCTCTCTCTCTCTCTCTCTCTCTCTCTCTCTCTCTCTCTCTCTCTGCGAAACCGCGAACAGACTTTCCTTTCGTGGCGAAACGAAAGTGCACCGCCGGGAGGTGTCACAAAATAAACGATACTTGAAGTGTAAAACGGTGGCGGAATTAACGGCGGAGTGGCATATTTATTTTGCGCGAAAGTGGATTTTTATGACAGAAGACTGTGAGTTTTGTAATATTTTTAAACGTGTATTTCGTAATAATGAGAAATACGTATGAAAGTCTCAGACTAATCGTTTCGAAATTTTTTGGAACTCTCGATCGAAAATTGTTCATTAAAATCATTACTTTAAAATTGTTACCGCCTGTTTTCACATCATGTTTTTATGAATATTACACGAACATTGATGGAAAGATTATTCTTGTAATACGATAGGCTTTTTGCGGCCGCTGTTATTGATTAATATTAATGAATATGCGCTGCCATCATGAATTCTTCATGTGACTATATATTCATATTAATTGTTATGAAGCATAAAGTTTTAATACAAAGCCATCCCGTTTCACTTGTACAATTTTCTGGGACAATTTGCTACTTAATTACCCTATATTTTATGTATATTTTATTTTTGTTTTTAATTTTTCATTGTACATTTATTTATATATTTTCATACATATAATATGCTATTTTTTTCTTCCTATATTATTTTATTATTGTATTATGATTTTGTTACTAATCGCTCAGGCAGCATGAAACATTGCAGCAACATTGCAACAACGTATCTGTGCGGTTCTCTCCTCTTTTATTCTTAAAGGAAATATTCCCAAAACATCTCGAACTTTTTAATAGCTTTATGATATTCAGCAGGTGTCCCAAAAATACATTTTCTTTTACTTTTTTAGCGAAATCGACCCTTTTCTAAAATCCTCCATTAACAATAGATTATCGAAATTCTGTATTTATTCACTGTTCTCTCTTATTTTTTTATAATGCATACTGTTTTAAATTCTCTGCGTATTTCTGACATGGTTTGTACTGGGATAATCATAAACCGAGCCATTTATTCATTCTACATTCCTTATTCTTATCTAAAATCCACTCGGTATACTCGCAAATCTCGAAATCTCTAAAATCGTGCAATCGCTGTCTCTTCACGTTCACACAAATTGTAACAAATATTGCGTCGCGCAACGAATCCAAATGAAATTTCCTGTAAATGAAATTTCGCGACAAAATTTCACCCCCCGCGCTAGCTTGATCGTCCCGAGAGCGCGAATAATTATTTTTCACCCTCGAGGGCAGTTTGTCGGCATCCCCTGTTCCGACGAGCTTTGATGTCAAAAGAATATCCCCCGTGTGATACCACTCTCCAATGAGAATTAATTCTCTATATTTGAAATTCTTTCTTTTTCAAATTTAAAAGTATTCTGTGAAAATTTGTGAAACTTGATATTCATGAAGGTCTCCACAAAAAAGGGCATAAATCAACAATCAGAACGGTATATAGCTTTGAAGAAATCATATTAAATTAGAAATTTAAATATTAGGCTTTGTAGAAGCAAATTTCGTAACCTTTTGCAGGAAGTATCGCAGGAAGTTCCTGCATATTCCATTATTTTCAGAGCATTGAAGTTTGAAATTTCAGATTTGCTAAATTTACAGTTTCTAAAACTTTAAAATCGGAGATTTTCGAAATCTAGCTTTTAAAATTTTTTCTTTGACTTTACAATCCCACAAACACTTGATTTTTCTTGTAATTACTTAAGATCAAACACGTGGTATCCTCAAATATGATTTTTTCTATTTTCAACTTTTGAAACCATGTTGTTTTCACATATCTCAGATTTGGAAAGGCCCGTTATTTTGATCTTTAAAGATTTTCATTCTTGAAATTTTAGATTTATCAAATTTAGAGTTTTCAAAAACTTTCAGAATCAGAGATTTACAAAAGCTTTCAATTTTTTTACACTTTTTTTAGTTTATAATAGCAAACACTTGATCTTACATCTTTTTTGTAATCAGCGTGTTTAAAATTAAATACTGAATGAAATACTTTGATTTTTTCTACAGTTTCGATTTTTAATTAAGCAACTTTCATATTTCAAACTAGTCTAATTTGAATAAACTAGTTCTATTCTTTTCGATCACCTTATTGACACAAAGATTTATATTCTTAAAATCTTAGATCAAATTTAGAGTTTCTAAAAATTTTGAAATCAGAGATAATTTTAATTATATTTTTTGAAATTTTTTCTTTAACTTTAATATCAAATACTTGATCTTTCTTATAATCACGTGTTTAAAAAACACATAATATTATCAAGTTTTATTTCTCCTATTTTTTCGATTTTTAAGATTATATAGCTTTCCTTTCCTGAGATTTGAACAGACCTTGATTATTATCTCAAGCTTCAAAGATTTACATTCTTAGAATCTCAGATTTGCTAAATTTAGAGTTTTTAAGAACTTTAAAATCAGATTTTTAATTTTGTCAAAATCTTTTTTAAATTTTAATACTGAATATCTGATTTTCTTGATTTTTTCCTCGGTTTTTAACACTTTCGATTTTAAAAATTATGCAGCTTTCATACTTTAGATTAAGACAACTCGCCCTTGGTTATCTTGTCAAAGGTTTAGACAAAGGTTTGTTTAGACAAAGGTTCTTAGAATCTTAAATTTGTTAAATTAAAAGTTCTTAAACAATTTCGAATCAAAAATTTTCAAAATACCTTTCGAAATCTTTTTTATAACTTAATAATACTAAACACTTGCTTTTTCTTGTAATTTAGTTTAAAACCAACATGTGTCCTCAAATACTTTCTATTGAATACTACTATTTTTCCTACGCTTTCGACTTTTAAAACTATGCAGCTTTTATATCTTGGACAGGTCAGCCTTAGTTATCTTCGATCTCAAGAAAAAAGTTCCACGAGTTCCTTGTCAGTTTCTGTTACTTCCGTCGGAGCTTTATTTTATCAGTCAAACGCGAGCCTGAGCCGCGAAGAGCTTGAATAATTATTTCCCACGCTCAAGAAGTGGTCGATTCTTTTCCTACACTTTCTCTTTTCCTTTATCGACGTCCTTCCCCTTTGACGTCGAAGAAACGTCTTCCCCGACGCGGATTAATTTTTCAAGTGCTCTGGAACGCCGCTGGTTCACTCAAGTCTCCCGTGTTATTTTTCCTTGTCAGACTTCTTCACAAAAAGGCGCCCCGTATCAAATGGAGGAGGCCGAGCGATGATCGCTTTATAATCTGCGCAAGGCGATAGTGTATTCTCGTGACGCATCGTCGGAAGCAACCGCAAAGAAGGGAAAATCTTGTCCGCCGCTTCTCGCTAGTTGCCGTGAAGATTATGAGGAAAGAGCATTAGATATTAAAAACGGAAAAAAAAATTATTTGTCGGTTTGTTTTACGACTCGAGAATTAATTCCAATAATTAAGCTGCGAGGAAATTCGAGGAAATTTATCGAGATTAATGATTAAAAGAGGATTTTCAGAATCTCTATATTTTTTATGAAAAGATATTCGCTTGAAATGTACATAATTCACATCAATTAATGAAATGCTTTGTATCGCGCGCGCGTATTCTGTGAAGAGCAATGTTCAACTGGAGTTGATTTTAATTTCCAAGCGCGCACGTGCATCGAATGAATATCTGGACATCGGCTAAACGCAACCCAAATCTAAAATAACCGACTATAAATAACCGTATCATGTAGTAAATCGACGGTATTCGCTTGTGCGAGGGATCAAAACATGGCGGCGGGAATTGAGGATCCCGCTGTCGGTAAATAAGCGCTTTATTGGCGGATTATAAAAAGCACAGGTTATAATTTCGACGCGCTAAAGTTCAAGTTCAATGCCAGGCGCGCGCGTTTTTAGTTCACAGAATGCTTCATAACTTTTTTCTTTCTCACTTTTTTTTTCTCTGCTTTTAAAAGATTCAGGACTTTTTAAAACTTTCGATCATTCTTATCATTGTCTGCAGAATTTTGAAAATCTCTGTTCTCAAGATTTATCAATCGCAATTTTAAATACGATCGAAGGCTTTACGAGTTCAATTTTTAGAAATCATCGATACACATAGATTAGAATCTTTTCTAATTTTAAAAATAACAATATCAATAACTTTATTGATTACAAATACAAATTGGTCTGCACAAGATACATATACAATATAAATCTGCCCGAAAGAATAATTTTTTATACAATATATAATTATATATGAAATATGTTCCTATATATATAATTATAGATAAATGGATATATAATTATATATGTATAGTTATATATCCAT
>QKQZ01051911.1:0-14201 GCA_003595255.1 Solenopsis fugax
GCCGCGCCGTTTCCTCCGTTGAAACGAAGCACGCACCGCGCTCCGCTGAGACGAAGGAAAGGCGCGACGTGTATATGCCATGGAGGAATACCTGGCTGTACCTGAGCGTGCAGCACCTTCGTCCGTGAAAGGAGCCTGGCGGACGCCATAAATGTTGACGATCGAGACGGGCGGCGGCGCGGTGCGGCCGTCGGTGACCTCACATCGGCTTTGCTTTCCGAAATAATGGAAGAAAAAGCTACAATAGCTCGGAACGCCGATTGTCCGAAACGAACCCCTCCGTCGTCGTACGCTGAGAGGTGCGTGAAAAGTACGAATGAAAGAAGGAAATGCACGAATCACCCGACGGAACGCGAAAATCGGACTTGCTCTCACGGAGACGCGACGCGACGGGACGGCGAATGTCGTTATTTCTGCCGTTCTGCTGGTAACGAATTAACAATTATTTTTAAAAGGATAAATTTATTTGTTTCAAATTGGACGCGTCGAGTGCGCGTGCGGTCGCAGTTTTTCACGGTTAACGCAAAAGCTCGTGATTGAAGTTCATTTCGGTTTCACATCCCGTGTCACGGAATGCCGGATAACGGAGAACCGGCTAATCGAGACTCCACTCCGTGTGTGCAATATTTAGCCGGTGTGTCCTTCGCATTTTTTAAACCACGGACGATACGGGCGAATTAATTTTTTATACGAGTTAAAGTATAATGATGCGACTGGGAGATCATTACTGTCTTGAATATGCCACGAAGTGCTTCTCGAGAATAACACGGGAAAAAATAGATTTGGCGATTCGGCAAAGCTGTAGCTTAATGCGCGTGTTTAACTAACAATAAGATTTGATAATTCAACAAGAAAACTACTCAGACTACGTCTGAAAGCAATGAATGAATTGTAAGAGCGACTGCGCTGAAAGAAAGGTTTTATGTTGAAGTAAATATATTTATTCCAATATCATTTTCTTGATTTAAAAAAATATTTCCCAAGTTTAAAATAAATTATTTTGTACTGGCTCATTTATTTAAATCAAAGAAATGATGTTTAAATTTAATTAAATATATTTACTTGAACATATTTTCTACATTTTACAATAGTAAAACTGTGCACCATTTTAGTATGTTTCGTTAAAAATTTTAATCCATATATTTAATTGATTTTCAAAGAAAGTTGTCTTGTTCTATCAACTGCTATGCTATAACAAATATGATTAGTTAAAATCGCTGATTTTATTCAATTGTAAAACTTTGCTACTTTAACATAGAAAACTGGCTGTCCCTATATTATACGACTATGGATCTGCTGAATCAGTGAAGTCTTAACTCTTTTAATCTTTTTTTTTTCCGTGACAAGTTTAAAATTCAGTTTAAAATTCGTATTATCGGTCTCTCGCTACCCGCGTGATTTTTTTTCTTGCATCCGATTTATTCTTCAATTTTGCGGCCTTTTGTCAACTAATACTCCATTCAACGATTATTTTCAACGTGTTTTAATCTTTAATGCGCGCTGTCCGAATGAAATACAGTATTAAACTTGTACATCTGCCATTGCGCGAAAGCTCAAGTGACGTCTGAAAATTCGACTTGACAGTCCCGCAAGCTTGTTATTCGACCCATGGAAATTCCGTTACATCGAGTTATATTAATTATTTTGCGACTTATGTTCCCGCGCGATCACGAATGACCGATCGCAAAAGCTGCAAACTTCCGCGTACGGTTAATATTCCGCGTACTGTTTACGATGCTTACGTAATTCGCACACGATGCAAAATTAACGTTTAACCCAGATATTTTCCCAGCACGGTGCGTCGATTTAAATTAGTTTCTAATAATAACGATAAATTCGTTAAAGGGGCATTGTAATCCGCGCACCGCCGCTCGTTCCCGATATTTGTTGTACATGGTCCGCTCTGCAGTTTTCTCAACCGAGATACGCGCGACCGGTGTTGCAAACGACGCGTGCACGAGGCTAGAAGAGTTAGCAGAATTGCTAGAAAAATCATGTCGCTCTATGGCACGACCTGAAAAGTTTCCAAAATAAAAAAAAAAGCCACACAGGAAAGTCTCCCGTCAGGCGATTTGCACTCAAAGAAGATGCACTCGAGCGAGTAACGTTGTTTCGGTTGCACGTGACAGTAGAAATGTAGGTTTGCGGAAAAACTTTCCCGTCACGATTCCGGGGGAACGATCGATGAACGTCAGACGACAGTTACTAATTTTGGCCCTCGCAGTTTCTCGGATCGTTAATCTATTTTTTTTTTCGACGGCTGCCGAAAGAAAACTGAATCGTATTATTCGTATCGCTTTTCGATGAACCGTAAATAAAGCAATCTGCCGAATGCCCGCGAGTCGCGTGACTGTAAATCTTTTGTGACAATTACGTAATTGTCGGATTTTCCAAGAACTATTTTTCATTCACTGTTTCATAGTCGCATACACACAGACACATACGTATGCAACACAAGCGCGTTAAGTTCGTTTTAAAGGCAAGTCAATATAGTATCAAACAAGCAGATTTACTTTTTGTTGACAATCCGTATTAATTGATAAAGTTCTCTTGTGACATCACGTAATGTGTATCTCTTTGGTGTGCGAATCAAGCCTTTGTGAGGTGAAATCGAATCAAATCTTTGATAGTGTGTTCGAAATCGAATTGAATGGGATATGAAATTTTCTGAAATTTTCACGTCAAATCGAATCGAATCTCTTTGATTCAAATACGAATCGAATTCGAATCAAATTTTCCTGGATTTATATTACGTGCTAATTTAAATATAATGAAATATGTTAAATGACGTTACAGATATTTTTTAGTAAACGAGAAAATCGCAAGAAAATAATTGCAAAAGTTATGTGCTAGTTCAAAATTTAGAATAGATAACAAGCGTGTGATATTATATTAAGTAAATAAGCATTGAATGCACATAACACAAATTACAATGTACTGTCGAAATGCTAATACTTCATTAGAAAAATATAATGCAACAATTTCAAATATGTTTGTTTTAAACTCTATGAAATCGTGAAACGAACTTGTAAAACGTTGAAACAAATGTATGAAACCGTGATTGTCTATCATATTGTGCATACAAATTTTGAATAGTTTATAAAATTTAGAAACGGTAGAAAAATTATGGAAATCGATAAACAATCAGGCACGAGAATTGGTACGCGCTGATACAAGATTGGCGCGGAAGAGAGATGGAAATGAAACAAATTAGGCAATTGATTCCAAGTCGAATCATCGATGATTAGAAATTCCCGAGCTATTCGAATTTTGACTATTCGCACATCTCTCTTTTATAATTAAACACTCGCTTTTTTAGCAGAAATTAATTATATAATATTTTTATCTAAAAATATTTTATTTTTATACATTTTTATAATTCTCTTTCACTTATAAAATATAGTTTAATCTCGTAATTGAAGCATATACATATTGTGTACATACTTTTTTAACCCCTTGAGCGTTGTATAATATAATGAAGGGTTGCAATAAATTGAAATAAAAATAAATTTATAGGAAGTAATTTTATTATAGGAAAAGTTAGTTTGACATCTCTTTGATTATTGTTCAAAAGGGCGGATATATGTACATCTTCATAAAGATTGTATTTTTTTTAAACATAGACAACAGTCCACAAATGTAGAGTTTTGAATACATCTCACGCTTCATGTCAAACGAATTCGATGATAGATTTCACGAACGACCAGCGGGCGAGTGCAATTCGGTGAGAAATTGACTCGCGCGGTCGCTGCTTTGTTTATCTGGAGGAGAAACGAGCACAAAGGGTTTATACACACAAGGGTTCTTCTCGATGACGCGCTCGATGCTTGCCTTGCTTGCCTCTAACGAGATGGTTTACCGCCGTTTACCGGGTGACACGATACGACTTATCGCAGCGCGAATCCATGGGAGGAAGCGAAGAAAGGTGCAGTACCACCCGGCTTTAGGCGTGTCGTCTTTCCTCGTTGAAATTCTCGAACGCAAAATTAGTTTAGCCGACACGCCTAATGTGCGCAATGTTTGCCGGCGGAGTATGGCATATTGATGCGAGTCGCGGTACCTCGATGAATTACAACGCGGTATAAAGCATTCCCGACTTTTATCGATTGACGAACCGCGCGAACACGCTAGAATGATCTCATTCTGAAATATTCCTTGATGATTAATTAGGTAATTGGATAAATATATCAGTGAATTGGCATATATATATATATTTTTTTTTAATTATAATATTTCAATATCGCATTGAGAAGAAAAGTTTGTTGAGAAACTAAAATATTTAGTCCGTTTAACTAAACATTGGGTTGATTCAACCATTTAGTTGTATAAAAAAAGATATGATACATTCATGTCAACCGTTAACCTTTTTTAATCAAAAATTAAACCAACGCAATATTTAGACTGAGAGAAGATTTTTTTTTATGAAAAAAATATATTTTGATAGGAGTATTTATTTGTCCTGTTTAACTAGAAATATTTACTTTTAAGTAGACATTATCTTAAATATATAATTCTGTATTATTACATTTTTATATTTAAATAATGATTCTACAAGTAAACTAATAATATTATTAAACTTAATTAAAAAATTATTTTCTTAGATTAAAAATCTGATTATCTTGAATATAAAAATCTAACAGTAAATATTTTCTAGAACTGCAAGAAAAAAAATACTTGATTAAAAATTATTTTTTCATTTTATTGACATAAATATTTTAATTACAAATTTTTTTACTCTACTGCAAGTAAATAAGCTATCAGAATTCACCGAGTAAATAATTTTTTTCTGTTAACTAAAATTCCTTTGTGTTAAGATATTTTTTTTGAGATCTCTCAATATAGTTAAAGGATTATATATTTTAGTTTTTCAATACATTTTTTTTCTCAGTGCATGAACGAATTCGTGGGGATGATTAATTTAATAATAATAATTTAATAATTTATAAAGTTCGAAAATGTAAGTTGAGACATGTAGGCGAACGGTTTCCATTTTCCATTCCATCCGCGATCTTGCGAGTTGCTAAATTCGATCTTTCATGTTATGTTTGTGTTGTGCGACTTTGGACAACTTCGTCCCGCGAGGATTATTATTTGCTTATATTTATCTCCGCCAGTAATGGCTGTTCCAGAACGGCACCAACATATCGAGCAGCACCGAAGCAGCCGGAAAAGCGACCGAAATGGATACATTTTTATTCTCACGTAACGAGACCATCTTCCAATACCGTTGGATATTTCGTTACCTTTGAAATGATTTCGTCGTGTTTAAGCCAAGCTCTCCCTTCAATGCAAGATTTCCAGTGGTGTATTTCGTTGCCTGCAATAGAATCCATTAATCAATATTTCTAAAAATACACTCGTAACGGAGTAATGAGTAGAAGAAAAATATACCGCGTAACGGTAGCTAGGTATCTCGACTCCTGATAGTCGACGGGTGACTACTTTTAAACACAGTTTTATGACTATTGACGACGCAATATGCAAAACCGCTTCTGTCGATTGCGAAATATCTTGCGACGTTCCTTCGCGTTCCTTCGCGCTTCCCACACGAAAGTCGTACTGTTCAAATAGCGGTATATGAAAAATTCTACTGTACATAAAGTATAAAGAATTGCGCTCTAATAGGAAAAAAACTGCATTTTTAAACTACATTTTCGGCGGGGAGAGTTGGATGCTGGATGTGCAGCTATAGGTTTCTTTTCTCGTGAGAACCTCTTTCTAGAATCTCACGCCGGACACAAAGGGTTAAAAGGCCAGAGGCCACGGGCTACGAGGAGCGTGTAATGGCGCGGGCGAGGAAATGAGAGTTGCGAACATTATCGATCTCCGTAGCCGGAGTTACTGCAACACGCGCCGATTCGGACGACGCGTCCGATTCGGATCGTCACGCGCGTCGCGCGTGTATCTCCCGGCCGGAAATTTTTGGTGATTGGCAAAATTGGTAATTGGATAAAAGTTAGGACGTGCCGTGTCGTAAAAGCCGGACGAAACGGGCCTTCCTTTCGCCGAAATTGCTGGAGAGCATCGTAAACGATTCGGAGGCGCGCGTAGGGACGCAGGGGCGCGGGGGCGAAAAGTAACGACGAAGAGGGTGCCTCGCAACCCCCGGGTCTTGTGCTGTGTTTGCGGTTTTATTACCCTCTGGGAGAAGGTTAGAGACACAAAATAGAGGCGAGGGAGAGAGAAAGAGCGGTTGTATTCACATTGTAATCCTTGAAAGGTATTCCGGTCGTCTTTGTCTTCATATGCGCGACTCCGATTTGCCAAGGCGCCCTACTGGAAAGTTATAAAGCGTATACGGCCCTTCGGATCATCTTTCATCCGTGGATTCCTTACTCAATCTACAGTTCATTTTTCTTCATCGGGAACATTGAGGGAGATTATCATTTGACCCTAGTTTTATTTTTCGACATTAAACTTTCTTACAATTAATTCTTATATGGCGAATCTCTTGTGAGACCATTAGAAGCTAGATGAAGAGTAAGATTTTACTTCTCGTGGAAGATTTTTGAAATTTCTGTGGTTCCTTTTACTCAAAAAAAATGTTTTGCTGATGTAAATTTCAAGGTCCTAACAAAAATATATCGCCGTTTTTCCTATCTGCTAAAATATTGTTTGTCACACTGAGAGAAAAAAATATCTTTAAAAAATTATTCGGTGGGTTCTAATAGCTTATTTACTTGCAGTCAAGTTAAAAGTTGATTGAAATAAATATTCAAATAAATGAAGAAATAATTTTTAATCGAGTAATTATTCCTTATAGTTGTAGAAAATATTTACTGTGATAGATTATTTTTATATTCAAGACAATCTAATTTTTTATAAACTAAGAAAATAATTCAATAAAAAAAAACAATTATAGATTCCGTCTCTGTTATTTAAATTGGTTAAGTACCAAGCATATACGATATTACAACATTTGTTAATCATTTATTTACCGATAAATTTTTGGCAAGCAAAAAATTATAGCTGTATTTGCAAAATCATTTTTTAAGTGTTATTTTTTTAAATATGAAAGAAGTTGTGTATTGGCTCTTCAATATTCTTCGTAAGGAAAAATCGATTCTGCATTAAAGGAAGAGGATTGACCGAGAAAAGGCGATTCGATAGATCTAGAACGCCATATATATCGTTAAACCACACGCGTATATTTTGCCTACAATTTTCTGCTATAGCGGAGCGTAACGTAGAATGTATATCAGAGCAGATTGTAGCATCGTATAACGCGTTATCGGACTGTAAAATTAACGTGGGGAGAACAAAAAGGCTGTCGAACAGATCAACGAAAATTGCTCCAGCCGCAAGACAATTACTGTCAATTCGCCGGCATCAATTGTTCTTATTTCATCTTTATCGGACGTTATTAAGAGAATGCCGAGTGCGCGATGCTGTACGCTTGAAAAATCATCGGCTTCGTATTTATTACGCTCGACAGGCGAATTGAAAGTGATACATGCGGGATCATGTTCGTTCGCACGCACAGCCCTGCGAACGACGACGATCCATGCTGCCCGTCTGGGTCCGTATTACTTTCATTGGTATTAATTGACGCGGAGAGGATCCATCTGAACGAGCGTCTTCATTCAGCCAATCGGACGCTATTTTGCATGAGCATTCGGCCCCGAGAGACCTACGACGTGTTTTTGAGCGGTACCAGGTAACGAGCTCTCTCCCCCTCTCGAAGCTCGGATTCTATCGCAGACCCCTCGAGTTTTGTTCGAAAGCACGTCGCTACATTTTTATTCGAATATCCCTGCGCGTTCTTCCGCTGTAACAATGATGCTAATGAGCGCCGTTGATTCGTATTCAGAGAATCGAGCATAGGCAATGCCGATGTAAAACATGCTTCCGAAAATGGTGGAATGTTTCGCCAGAAAATGATAGAAACACGAAGGGATTTTGCTTCTCACTTCGATATAAATCGCAAAGATAGGCGTATACGAAGTGCACCATGTTTTGCACACAAGAATAAAAATTACCATTTTTTGGTTAAGTTAAAAGGGAGATTTATAATCCAAAATAATAATTAAAAAAATTTTTTTTTAATAAAAACGAAGTGTCATGTGGAATATTTTCATTTTCGACTGTTTTTCTATAAGAAATCACTATTCTCTTTCGGTTGTCCCGTTAGTTCGGGGAATCATTCTGTATTTTTAACGTGTGTTTATATTTTTGACAAAATACTAACTAGATATTCTTTTTTTTATTTGCGGTATTTTTGAAACGTGCGGTATTTCGAGTGAGCGATATCATGGGGAGGACTCTTTGAGATTCCTTCTTACGTCGATGTACTCCGTTGCGAGAGTCGGCTGGAGATTGTAAATGTCGGTATGTGAGGGACGTAAACAAGTGTACAATCCAGCGGGGATTATGCAAACAGCGGGAAAACGCTCGGCCGATTCTGGAATTACGTTAGCCACGGTCGCCCGAGCGGACTGCTGCGTGTCGGCCGGCCGGAAGAGGAAGGGAGAGAGCGGCGTGTACTTTTCGACCGATCTCACGGGGACTCGGCCATATTTTAGGTTGCCCCAAAGTCGCTTACTCCGTGAATCCCGGGGACATAGAAATCGCGCTGTTGGAAGTTCGGGCTGGCGAACGAAAATGGTGCCGCGTAGATTCTCCGCGAAGATGGATTCGCGCGCCGAGAATGGTATTCGTATCTGTCACCTTTGTCCCGAGAGGTAATTGAAATCGGAACGATTTACCGCGATCGGATCGACAATGTAAATAAGTCGTTAGCCTAATTTCCGGAGATATTAAAGGATTACATATATTTTTGTCAAGGCTGAAAAATTATTGATTTTTAGAAATTTTTTTTAAAAGACAATAAATTTGATATCTACAAAAAAAAGACATGATTTATTGATTATTGATGTGTAAAAAAATAATTTTTGACTTATATTTAAATTAACTTTTATTAAGGCTGCTCTTGGACAAGATACCTCTCTAGTCTTAGCGCTTTAGAATTCTGTAAAACAAACGAAAATAAGAAAATTGATTACAAACCTCTGATTGTGTTATCAAGACCTGACGGACTGGATTTCAAAATTTTGTAAAAATCGAAAAATTATAATATTGAAAAAAAGTTTGATTTTGTCGACAAATTTTCGACCTTTAAACGTTCATAAAAATTGTTATAATATAAAATTTTAAAAAAAGGCAGGTTATAGAGAATTGTATTTTACACAAGCGAAAATTGTTTTATCAAAAAAGATTGAAAATTATTAAAGTTATTGTGCTAAGATCTTTACAAAACATGATTTCGAGAAAAACGTTTAAAGTTTGACAAAAAAATCATGTATTGGATTACGCAAGTTCGTTCAATTTTTTGACCCTTTTTCAATAAAACATACATGAAAATGCATATTTCATTGAAAAAAAAGTAAAAACTCGAACGAACTTGTGTAACAAATCAATAATTAATTATGTTTTTGAACAATTTTCCACCTCTTCTCATATTCTAGACATTATATAAAGAATGATTTAAGATAAAAAAATTGACTTTTGAAAATTGAGAAGGTATGTAATCTCTTAACATAATTTAGAGTGGAGAGTTCTATTTTGAATTATATATCACAATTAATGATTTACACCGGCTTACTGCGACGTGCTTCGTTCCAGTTAAGATCAATTTTTATCCCGAAAACAATTTTGTTGAAATACAGATCTGAAAATAATTATGTTGAACTATTTAAAAGTTTGCATCGGATATTTAACTTGATTGCTACAATGTGAAAACTGTTTGCAGAAACATTATCATGCTTGGGCGTTCTATAATTATTTGGTAATTATTTGCTTGGCCCAACTTAAAATTATTTTCTGATCTGTATCTAGCTAAATTTGTATCTAACTTTTTGATGCTGCAGTAAAATTGTCCTTTCTGTGTATTTATCGAAACGCGTTACGTTAAAGGACGATTTTGCTGAAATACAGATCTGAAAATAATTGTGTTGGATTTAATTAAAATATTTATATTGATGTTGCAGTTGGTTGCTAGAATGTCAAAACTTTTTGCAGCAATATTATCATGCCTTATAACATTTATAATTAATTTTGATGGTCCAGCGTAACATTATTTTCTGATCTGCTGTATCCAGCTAAATTTTTTTAGATACTGCAGTAAAAAAGTTGTTCTCTCCGTGTAGCGAAGTAATCAAATTTAACCTCTCTTTCGACGTTATTACTACGCCATATTAATCCCGACGACGCGATGCGGTGTCAGCCGGCAAGCGGGAAGTTCCCGTCTATATACCCACGTCGATTACTTTTCCGCATGATCGCGGTCGGCAAATTTTGAGCGTTGCGAAATTCTGCGAGTGCACGCGCTCGCTCACTCGCTCACTCGACGACGAGATGCGACAACCACTAAATTGCACCGTTCTCTTCGCTTAAATACGTCCGCGGATTAGCAGCTTTAAGATTCCTTGCAGGACTCAGCTCGGGCGTAATGCACGGATATGCTGATTTAATTGCCCGGCCGGGAATGAAAGAGAGAGAGAGAGAGCGGTGTGAGTGGTGTGAGAGAACCCGGGGAGATCTCCGGGAACCGAAAGCCTCGATTGTTCGCGAAATATTCTGCGAATTTAATGGGTTCCGTTTCCCGAGCGTGCCTTCTCTTGCCGATGTGAAACGGCGCAAGATGGTTAGTCATGTCTCGCGTTGAATCATCGATATCCCCCGGCTGCGGGGAGTGGGGTGCTCGCCGTCCCGGCGGCTGAAACACAGTATACGTAACATAAATCCGCGTCTTGTGTTTCGCGGTTGGTATTTTAGTTTCGGATAGTTAGAACTAAAATCACCGAACGCCAGTCCGAAAATTCAATTAAGCGCTCTAACTGCACCGTACCGTGTCTGTCCTGTTCGCCGGTCAACTACCGGGGCCGTGCAGGATTGCGTTATTAACTACCCCTCGCGCAGTTGCCCTCGTATACGAGAGAATTGACTTTCTAGAATATACTTCTCTTATCTGTATCAGATCCATGTACCTACATTTCCAGAGACGAATACCGGAGGCGGAGAATATCATTCGTGTTTCCCTTAGGCTCACGTTTGCACTTCCCGTAATGAAATATGCATAGAGCACGTAGTTTAGATATTGAAGGAACTACGGGTCACTTTGACCAACTCTGATTAACTTTAATCGACGATTAACTCGATCAGCCAACAACTCATTTATCAACAAAAGTTTTTTCAATATTTTTACGAACTCGTATTAAGAAATTAGATTTTGAGAGAGTCAAACGCAGTTATTTTTGCGCGAATAATTACATCATGTACTGTATTGCATCCTGCCAAAGGATTGCACAGCCAACGTTTCGACTCTAGTTCGACCAATTTTCAAAGCTTAGTACAAAAAATTTTCATCCAAATCTCACGTGTTGCTCGGACCTTCAGAAACGTGAGATACACAATTTGAATAAAAATTTTTTGGTGTAATTATTCATGTAAAAATAATTGCGTTTGACTCTCTCAAAGCCTAATTTCTTAATATTTTATTATCACAGAAAAAAAATTAGTATCAAATCAACAATTCATTGTTTCATATATAAGCAAGAATATAAAATCTCCTTGGAAATATTTATAATCTCAAAGAGATATATTTTGCTAACATAAAGAAATTTTGTTTCTTCATGTAAGCAAATTATGTCTGATCAAGATTATCAAATTCTTCCAAGAAGATTTTATATTCTTGCTTATATATGAAACAATAAATTGTTGATTTGACAATCATTTTTTTCTGTGCATATTTACCAAATAATAAAAAATTAATAATTCCAATTAAAACTACGTAAAATCAGACTGTGATCTATCAAATATAAACTATAAAAGAAGAAAAGGAGAATTTTGTTTTCGCAAGAAATTCTGCCGATTGAGTTAATCGTCGATTAAAGTTAATCGCATTGGATCGAGGTGACTCTAAATATTTTAATCATCTAATCGTTGCGTAATCTTTTAATTAAAAGTTAGTTAAAAGATAGTTAAACAGTTAGGATATATTATTTTGAGACCTCTAAAGATAATCTGAACGTCTGAAGGACTTTTTACCTAGAGAAGACAGATTTTTCAAAAGGATTCTTTTCCGAGGTTTGAGTGAACTCTTTTCTAATTCAATCAGGGAAAACACCTGCCATTTAAAATAACCCGTATTAAAACCACATTGAAGATAGAAATAAGAAAAACGATCCGATCTAAGGGAGAAAATAACCGAAATTACGATCCCCGTCGTTGTGATGTTGAAGAATTCACGGCGAGAGCCAATGTGTCGCTTTTTACCGAAATAGTCGATCTGAATGCGTTTTTAGTCTGGAATCTCGGCCCGTTCCGTCGAACGCGAGCCGAAGGTACTGGCGCACGATGGTTGGAAGAAATAGTGAGAGTGAGACGGGACAAAGGCAGAAAAGAGAGGCTGCCGGTCTGAACGGCGAGAGAGGGGCGAAGAGGAGTCGAGAGGACAAAGAGCGCCTGGGGTCGCCGGCCGTTTGTTGTAGGTGCAGCGTGTGTAAGACAGTGTTTCTCAACGATCGAACTCCGGTGAGACAGAGGTTCTCTTAAGATCTTCGTACAAGAAATCAGTGCCGACGATAAATGTTCGTTTCAGCGAATTCGTCGTCTCCCTTTAGATCGCAGTCTCATCTCTTCCGCGGAGAGATAGAGAGGGGATTTAATTAGATTCAAAAGTGGAGATGTAACTGATGCGACCGGCCCGTAATACGTAACATTCGCTGTGAATACAGTCCTGATTCACTTCAAATGCGACTTCATACAAAGTGTAGCTTAGAAATTATGGAGCCCTTGGTCCAAACTTTACGCGCTCGTTTGCGAGCAGTAAAAATCGTGCGCCGCGCCGCGCGCCGGCCAAGCCGTCATCAGCGGCTTACGTGTGGACGGGTCGTATGTAGCTTTTCATTAACGAGGCATACGGTGCGAATGTATTTAATCTCGCGCACGAACGTACGCGATGTGCTCGCGCAAAAACCGGCACGGCGCGGCGTGGCGCACTCACAAATGGAGAGCTGTAGCTTTAGCTTTTCGCGCGTGCGCCACGAGTGGCTTAAATACTCGTCCTCCAGAAAGACCGACGCTTTGCTCTTGACATCGTGGAATTGTGAAATTAATGCCACGTATTAAAGCACTTGCGAAATATTTCGTTTCCCATCCCGGCCTTGCAGCGCGGGACGATCGTTATTTTTTACGTCACCCGGCAGTTTCGATTGATATTACGCGAATATATTTTATTAGGCGAGCAAAATTCTCGTGACCGCAATAATCTTGTTACTTGTAAAGTGAACGATTTTTCTCTTGGAAATCAAAACTGCTTAGTTTGATAAATATATCAAACTAAATTCTCGCTACGTGTTCAAGATACTTTAATGTATTTTTGATCTACTGGCGTTACATTTAGCTACTTCAGCCCGTTAAATTTTTCTCTAGTTTTGATTTAATCTCTTTTCTTTAAAGTTGATGCTATTAAACGCAATATTTCTTTTAGTCAGTTTTATAAAAAAAACGACTTTATTTTTACTTCAAATGTGCTCTAGTTACATAATTTTATATTCTATGCGACAAATCAATAGCACACTTTTGCTAGAAGTGCATCACTGGCATACAGAAAGAACAATTTTACTGCAGCATCTAAAAATTTAGCTAGCTGTACAGAACAGAAAATAGTTGTATGTTGGGCCATTAAAATGATTAGAATGGCCAATCATGATAATGTTGCTGCAAATATATAATTTTGATATTTTAGCAACCAAGTTACGTATCCTGTACAATTTTATAAATGGTTCAACGTAATTATTTTCAGATCTGTATTTGAGTAAAATGTTCTTTCCGCGTACACGGTATGAATGTAAGGTGGACGGGAAGCTGGTTGCATTGAGAAACGCTGTTCCAGAACGTGTAAGCTGCAGAACGATAGACTTCTCGACCGCGCAGGGCCGCCTCGAGTCGTCGCAAGAACCCACGGGCGATTCCACCTATTGCAGTTATCTATTCCAGTCGTTCTCAAAACGGGTTGCGTTACCGCCGTTGCGGCTTCGTCCCCTCTCCGGCTTCGATTCCGCGTAATCTCGTAGATAAGCCGAGATATCAATAGCGTATCTACGCCGGAGAGACATGTCGCCGGTTGTGTCAACACGACTCACATTTTTTTTCTCTCCCCCGCCTCTCCTCCCCTCTTCCCACCGACCGCGCAGCAGAAA
>QKQZ01051912.1:0-15585 GCA_003595255.1 Solenopsis fugax
CCACCGCCGCTGCTGCTACTCCTTCGCTCCCTGCGCGCACCCTTCCTTGCTCTGCGTCCACTCTCTCCCTCCGTCCTCCGTCGCCGTGAGAGAGCCGAGACCCCCCGCGTGTTATTCCCGATTGTCGTTCCTCCTTCGTCCTCTCTCATCTCTTTGTGCGTGTACGCGCTCGCGTATCTCTCCCTCCGTCACTCCTTCCTACCTTGTCCGGGCTCTCCATACCACACGCGCTTTTTCTTTCTCCTCTCTATCTATCTATCTCTCGCTTTTCCCTTCTTTCGCGTGTATCCTTCCTCCTCACCCTGTCACCTTGCGTCACCGCATCCTCGTCGATCCTGTTGGCTCTCCTCTTCTTCCTTCCCTACGGGGCCGTCGCTAGCGTACGCGGGGAGAGATAGAGAGAAACGATGCATGGAGCACGAAGATGGACAGTGACAGAGCGAGAGATTGGGGGGAGGGGTTGAGGGGAACCACTCGCGGCGACTCTCAACATGGGTTGGGGACCGGGGACTCCCGGGAACGAGCCGCTATAGCGCGGCTTAGAGAACGCGGTTACGCGAGCGCGAGTAGTGAATTGTAACGCTACGGTAACGACAGAGTAGTAGTCAGGTAGACGAGAGCCACCTCGGAGAGGCACGTTTACTTCCTTCCGTGTCGTAAACACCAGACGACGTTTCGTCACGTGGCCGAGGAGACAGTAGCAGGCCTGAATTATACGCCAGGGAATGCGGCGCGCGCTCGCGCGATTTTACGCGTTCCATTTTCTTCCGCGCGCGAAAGACATATTTTCGCCCTAACCGACCTCGTTGTGCGAAAGTTTATCTTCCGAGCGGATCCACGGCGGCCAACTTATCTCGGGAACCAATCTCACGGCGGCTACAAATTGGCGATTAAAAAACGATAAAGCGCGCGCCAATGTGTACGTTTAAATAAGTCAGTCGGCAGGCTGCGAATCGTAAAGATGCGAGTACGGTCGTAATAAAAATCGCGCTGCAATTAAGACATTGTTACGAAATTCCACATTATGCAACGACGTAATGTTCCGGCAATTGCGTCGCGTGTAGGATGATTTAAGCGGAAAGGTGACTCGCAAATATCTCATGGGCGCAAATTCGTTTAATGCATTGGGAGAAAAGATTGCTCAAATAATTACGTTTTTTTTTTTTTTTNATGTAAATTACTATTCGCAAAGAGCTGTTTTATATCAAACAAGTAATATTACTTGTTTCGTGTAAAATTTTGCGTTTACGCGTTTAATATAAATAATTTATATTACGTGTATATAAAGCAAACAATTAATAAGTAAAATATGTTCAAGAATGTCATATATCTTAAAATATTACCAAAAATATAAAAATTTCATAAAATATTTTATTCTAGTATTACGTTTGAATATCTGTGTAACATTTGAGCAAGACTAAACAAAAAATTAAATAATTTTCAAATCAATTCACTTATTGGTTTAAAAGTTATTTAATTTTTTGTTTATTCTTGATTCTTATGTAAAATTGCTAGCATTTGCAAATTTTATCGGGAAGTAGCATTACCAATTAAATCAAAATTTTTACGTATACTAATAAAACTCTAAATTCGTGCAAAAATTTATTTAGAGCCACTTACTCGTTTAAAAGTCATTTATTTAAAACTGCAACAAAATATAGCAATTTTCGCTGCAAGAGCCGTTGTACAAATCAAATTTTTTATTGTTTTCTTCTTTGCAGCTAGTTTTAGGCGCGAAAATTTTTTTGTTGATTAGGAAAAAAAGAATAAATCTAGAGAAGCCTTTTCAATTTTTAATTTTCGATAACTTTTCGCTCGTATTGTATAGCTAAACCATCCTTAACGTATAATCTATATATGAATCATCGAACATTTAGATTTCATCACAGAAATAGTGAAAATTATATACCGTTCTTTAATTTTTAATATATATGTATTTTTAGTACTAAAGTTAGATTAACAATCTTATTAACACTCTAAATAATTACTTTTTTTGTATTGTGCTATTGAATTTATAATTTACATTGCTTGTATTGCTATATAAAGAAACAGATTCGTGCAAACAATGCGTAAATAATCCATATAATCCAGTTTGAAATGTACAGCACAATCCTGCTAATTTTATTTGAATTAATTGTGAAAAAAGAGACTTGTTGCATTATTTAGAAATCTGCATTATTTAGAAATTTAAGTTCAATCAATATGTGTGTTAAAAAATGGATGAATCAGAAATCTTGTAGGAATTGCCAGATTATTGTAAAGTCTATCGTTCTGATTGTACAATCTCGAGTTCTATTATAATAACCAAAAATTCTCTTTCTCTCTCTCTTTCTCTCTCTCTCTCTCTCTACTTGGTTTCACCAAAACGCACTCAATCATATATGTCTTATTGATACAATAAAATCATTTTTCAGAGTTGGATAAGTAATATATCTTTTTCACTAAATTAAGTTAAATTTAATGGCTTATAAAATTAATTTAGTTACGTTGAAAGTTAAATAAACAAAAACTAATTTAATTAAAAATTACGTTAAGATTAAATTAAGTTAAATTTGAAGAGTTAATTTTGTAAATCATTATTCATATTAAATTATAAATTCGTAAGGTTTTAAAGTTAGATTACTCAAAACAAATATAATATACATCATGAAAATAATTTAATATTTTATTTGTAAATTAAGTTTATATAAAATGACAAAGAAAAGAAATATTGTTTTTTATTTGGGAATGTATTTTTTTTATATAGAGATAAATTTTTTATTCAGAAAAAAATTAATAAATTAAAGTTTATGTGTTTCAAAAGTAATTAGCTAAAGTTAAAAATTAAATCATTTAAAATTAACTAAATTAAGTTACTTAACTAATTACTATCCAATTCTGATTTTTTTCAGTGAAGTAATCTTTCAATGTACGTAAAAAAAACTTTGCACGAAACTATTTCGTCACAGATTTATTGTATTTCCAAATCATTTCCTTTCTTTCTTTTGCATATACCTGTGTAGAGAATTACACTTAACGATCTTTTTTTGTGAACTGTCAAAATCGAGACCCCAGCCATAAATATTCCCAATACGTACCAAGCGTCTATTTTACGGAATTTCTGACGCAACAAATGTTCAGTATGAGCTAAGGCAATATTTTCTATGCGATCCTATTTCGAGCAGAAAAGTTTAAGCGAGACTGTGAAATTTGGGACAGTAACGTTACGCTTCGCGCAAACTCGCTCGACGGTTACATCAACCGAGCAGAGAGCAGAGAGACGCAGGTTGCGCGATACGCGGATGCCGTAGATGCTATTAAGAATGTCGTACACATAATGACATGGTGACTTCTCTACTCTGTTTTCTTTTACTTGCCCTCCCTCCTTTGGCTCGAGGCAACGAAAAGAATCCCAGAGGCGAGATCAATTATTCTATCCGCTTGTCCGTCTATCTAATTAACTTATATTGCATTTTCATCTATGGTAATCGCTTCTGTAACCGGCTCTGTATCATCTCCGTAAATCTCTCCGCGAGAAACATAAAGGGCATGAATAAATCATCAATCGTCAGTGAATACGAGCCGATAATCGCGAGTGCAAAGGTACTTGGCGGAAAATTATCGCGCGGCTATAATATACGCGTGGCATAACGCGATTATGTAACGAAAACGATCATTGTTCACGTCTCATTCTCAATTGGCAAAGAAAGATAAAGATTTTATGGTGTGAGCTGACAGAATGAATTTTCTGATGCAAGGAGTCGCATTCGTGAAATAATAAATTTTGCTAGACCTGAATGGGAGTGCACTGACGACGTAATTGGTAGCTCAACCTTGCTTCTCGTCGCTAAAAACGTAAATACCAGAGTTGGGCAAGTTAATATATTTTTTTTAACTAAGTTAAGTTAAAGTTAATGGCTTGTAAAATTAATTTAGTTACGTTAAAAGTTGCATGAACAAGAAACTACAACTCAGTTAAAAGTTGCTTTAAGTAACTCGAGTTATTTAATCTTAACGCAACTTTTAACGAATTAAAGGTTAATTTTGTTAAATTAAAAGTTAATAATAATTTTGAAAAGAATTATTTATATTAAATTTGTCGTCATTTTTAAAACTTAGGTTACTCTAAATAACAAAATAATTACAATATGAATCAAATATAAACTTAATATTTTATTTCTAAATTACGTTTATTCGTTTAAGTATTGTTTTTTTCTATAAGAATGTATCTTCACATTTACATTTATTTTCTTTACATCGGTAAATTTTTTAAAACTTAGGGAAAAAAGTTAATAAGTTAAAGTTTATGTGTATTAAAAATAATTAGTTGAAGTTAAAAATTAATTTATTAAAAATTAACTAAGCTGAGTTAAAAGTTATTAAGTTTTAACTTTTTCACTAGTTACTATCCAACGATGGTAAATACGCTCGTTAATACGCTAGATGCGCGTACCAGTACAATGTCGGGTGCACCTTGATTTATGTATTATCGGACATAATCGCCGTGCGAGATAATGTTGATAGAGATAAATCTTCATGACGGTTTTAAGGTCGATAACTCGCGACGACGAACGAACGCTCGCGGGCGCAAAACTGAAAGGGAAAATGACGTGCGAGAACGAGTTTTCGGATCGAACCACCGAGCGACAGCCAATTACGAACGAGAGCTACGAACCGAACGGGAGATAAGACGGACGTTTATTATGAAAACACTTAGGTCTAGTCAATCCGCCAGAAACAAATGCGCAACACTTTGTTTACCCGAAACAAATGCGCCGAACTTTTCTATAATGTCTGGACACATTTTTCAAGATAATATTTTATTCGATTTTATTTGATTCAGCTGGTAATTGCGATTTAATATCGCAAGTTAATTTGACAAATTAAAGTTTAACGGTATAAATGCAACTTAAATTATTTTGTAAAATTTAGCTTTAAAAATTTCTAAGAAAAATAACGATTGGTTTTATTACTTCTTGAATAATCTGATACATTAAAAAAAGGAACGTCTTGTTTTTAATGTGTAGATATTAATATGTATAATAATTATTTACATAAGAAAAACGTATTTAAATTTATATTAAGTAAATGTATAATTAAAAAAATTTAATATAAAAAAAGAGTAATGTATTGATATAAAATACTATTAAAAATATTATAATGTAAAGATAATAATTGGAAAAAGAAACTCGATGATTGCATTAACTGCAGTTTAAATAGCTTCGCGCATACAAATGTGCAACTCAAACTCGGCCGAGCACTTTCCCGGTCGGCTTTTGCGTCAGTCGCTTTCGCGATTGTCTTAACGAGGCGTTCATAAGCACACCGTAA
Organism: Solenopsis fugax; assembly: GCA_003595255.1. Lineage (NCBI taxonomy): Eukaryota > Metazoa > Arthropoda > Insecta > Hymenoptera > Formicidae > Solenopsis > Solenopsis fugax. The sequence continues at coordinate 5,311 of QKQZ01051912.1, forward strand.
ACGAATTCCCACTTCGTGGAATTAATTCCTAAAGGCTCAATCCTTAAGATCCCTGAGGGCCCTTTCCCTTTCTCAACTAATCGTACCGCGATAATCTAATCGTTGAAAATCGATTAACTTTCAACTTTATCGCAGCTCTTTGAAATAATTCCATACTCATTCTACGAAAAACAGAATATTTTGTTCTCTTTTGAGAAAATGTATCAAAAATTCACATTTTAATTAAAATTTACGCGTTAATTTACGTTATCAGTAGTTTGAATGATCTACACTGAGAAAAAGTTAATTTTAAATTAAATTTATATTTAACTTAAATAAATAAATATTTAATAAAAAAATAAATAAATAAATTGAAAAAATTTAGTCAAGTTGCATTTAATCAAGTCAACAATTTTTTTCTTAGTGTAGATCATTCAATTAATTATAGATGATGCAAATTAAAATATGAAATTTATATATTTAAAAGAATTGTATTATATTTAATTTAAATATACCATAAATACTTATATTGAAGAAATTTAGCCAAGTTGAAGCATTTGTTCAGGTCAACAATTTTTTTCTCATTGTAGATCATTATATTAATTACAGATAATGTAGAGAGTACAATACGAAATTTTATAAAAAATGTGAAATTTATATTCATATTTAAATATATTATATTTAAATACACATAAATACTTGAATTGAAGAAATTTAGCTAACTTGACGCATTTCAAGTTAATAACTTTTTTCTCAGTGCAAGAATCGCTTAATGTCATGTAAACAGTATTTTATAAATAAGACCAAACAAACGAAAAAATTCTTTCCCGGTGACGTCTCTCTCAATTACAAGTGAAAAATTGGAAAACACCAAAGATGAGTTTGCCAGAATGACGTAACGGAGATGCATCGTATACGTAGCATCCAATCGCGTGAGTTTTGTTATTATCCGTTGAAACGGTGATGAATGACGTTTACGCGAAATCAGATAAGCAACGCGGATATTCAGCATTTCTGGAAAACTAAAAACAATTGCAGACACGAGAGTCGCTCACCCTCTCGTCGACGTAGGTACATAGGGATTCACAAATAGGATCGTGCGGCCAATTGCACGTGGCGATTTATTGCTGAGTATTCTCAACGCTACGTGTTAGCGGTTTCCGCGAACTGATCTTTTTGTTTTTTTCATGTCGAACGCGATAAGACGTTGCATAACGTTATGCTTCGTGTCGAGAAAAGCTCGCAGGGATGATTCACGTAACTAAATTGCTGTGTAATGCCGGGGAAGAATCAATTAAGTGCAATTATATTATACTTGGTAAGTGTAGCGACCGATAATTTATATGGGAAACTACGAGCGATGACATAGTTGGAAATAATATTCCGAGAGTCGTGAGTTAAATCTAAACGTGAGTTGCGGCAGCGAACAACTTAGTGTTCATCCGGAATCGCTTGCATCTTTTTACGCATAACTGATTAAGATAGTTCAAAGACGGAAAGTCATATCTGTGTTATAAAGAAATTGATCTGCTATTAATTTTTCACATTATTTAAATTGAAAGAGATTTCCAGTCTTTTTTATGTAATATGTACAGACTTGATTAAATTTTGAGAATAAGTGCACACAAAAAAGAATATCCTTATATTGAAAATTACTTTATTTTCGAAATGTTAAATATTGAAATGAGATTCTACAATGTTAAAGATATAATTAGCTTACGTGGAGACATTTTTTATAGTGTTATCAAGAAAAATAGAAATATAACTGTATTTCAAATCCGATGAATATGAGGCGCGCAGCTCGCATAAACCGGAAATTGTAAAAATTATTATTCAGCACTAACTATAAGACCAATATAGGCCGTCTCATATTTATCTGTGACATTTTCATCGGTCTGAATTTCAAACTTATTATTTAATATATTCTCATTATTTAATAATAATTCTCATTAGTTGAGAAGAAAATATCAGATGAAAAATTACAATATTTTCTTTAAAGAAGATTAAATTATATATGTATAAATAAGATTCTATCATGTTTATATAAGCAAGAAATTATAATCTTGTTCATATATGAAATAATGATAATTTTGTTTATATATAATTTAACTTTCTTTAAAGAATTTTTTATAATCTTAAATTTCAGCAAAATATACTTTTATATTTCCATATACTATAATATTAATCTAAAGAGAATAGTGTGATTACTTGGAATAATAGTATTCAAAAATTTTAATGCTTGATTTGAAGACATTGTCATTTTCCGTCTGATATTTTTTTCTTTGAACTTATGGCAATTTTTATTGAATAATAAGAATAAATTTCGTTGAGAATAAATTTTGTTAATGAAACAATACAAAACTTTTTCATGTAGAAATTATCTTTATTTAACGCTGTATAATTTTATTTCAAAGTTTAACATTTAACATTCCGAAAATAAAGATATTTTCAAATTCAAAACAACAATACTACTCTTTCTGTGTATATAAATAATATCTAGGCATTCCTGAATATTTTCAAATTTTTTTAACCGTATAATTTTCTTTAAATAATTTTCTAAAAAATATCATTGAATCTTATAACAAAGAGAGTTTTAATAATTTAATTGCCAACAAAATATAAAAATTTTGAAAATTTAAAATCATTATTTAATAATAATTTTCATGAGTTGAGAAAAAAAATACCGGATGAAAAATTACAATACTTTCAAACCAAGCATTAGAATTTTTTAATATTTTATAAGCAATATATTAATTATTTTATAAACAAATTAATCTATAAATTGAAAACAAAATAGTATAGCCTCCAGACGTTCAATAATATTGTGCAATATTAAGAATCTAGGGGACTTTAAAAATCAGAGTTGAGATTTAATCTGTTTATGTTATTCAACGTAAAATATAAAATATTAATTACGAAATATTATCGACTCGGTTGACTGACTGTCATTACATAACGATATAATTACTTTACATCCCACCATTTGAAACGCACGTGATCCGATCCGTACACGTGTACGCGCATCAATACTTCATCAACCTGTCGCCGAACGCCACAGAGATAAATACAGAACGCGTGACGTGAATATTTTTTTATCCATTTTTTTGTAACCACGACAGCTCAGTGTCATAAGATTAACGTGCCCACTGATCGGTATGGAGCGATCGGTGAGATCGAAAAAAGAAAAAAAAGCCGGCAATTGTGTCCGCACGCATTCGCGTAAAACGTTTTCACAGGAGTGATAAATTATACTGATGTGTCTCCGGTCGTTTGTCGAGTTTTTGCCAGCGGTCGTTTTTCTGATTATGAACATACGTAATCAGAGAGACACGATCGCCGGCAGGAAATCGACAAATGACCGAAGACACACGTCGCACGGATATCGCATGCATCGATTATGCCGATCGTCCACATCAGTCACGAAATAAATGACAATTTAATCGCAGATCTGTTTAAGTTTGAAAGGGCCGATGTTCTCTCTACTAGTCTCTTTTTTTTTCCTCAAATAATTCGAAAGTTCGAAGAGCCAACAAGAGCTATCCTATATTAATGGGACACCCTGTATTAATCCGCGAACGCGGAACCTGACCGATTGATGTATCAACGTTGATTGCCTCATCCTCGCTCGGCCTTGCGATGAAAAAAACGCAGCGGGGATAACTGTATTTCAAGTTTCCTGCGATTTCTCGTTACTTGAAGGTACCGCTACAGCACATCGCGTAAATCCCGGCTAGTTAAACCATAAAATGTGTCGAATATATTTTAGAATCGCGCCTTGATCGCGTAACAGCAGACTTCGCATTTAGCAGCTAGTCATCAATTTTAAGTAACTTTAATAACTAAATAATTACGACAAAGGCCGTCATTCGCGTAACACTTTAAGCATTGAAATCGCTATAAAATACATATTAGCTGCAAGTTAATACAAGTACCGACGTGTTTTTTTTTTAATCACTACAAAGATCCAAGCGAACAAATTACTAAAGGAAAAGCGGGGTCGTAAGTCGTAAGATACGAGTAGACGAGATATCATGATATCTTGTATAATTCGCGTTCATGATATCTTGTATAATTACAGTCTATTTAGATATTATAGTGTTGTTACTGGTCATTAGTGTTCATTGTATTTTTTTAAAAGCTGAATTTCAGTTTTGCAGATAGTAGCGATTTTTAAAGGTGTATATTCTCTACTTAATTTTGAGAAGTATATTAATTTTTTAACTTTAGCTTAGCTTGAAAGCCTTGAATACGGCTTTCAAATAATGTAATTGAATTTAATGTGTGTCGTAATTCGTGTATGAATTCAGTATATAAAGTTATATCATGTAGTGAAGAGGAGTCGTGAGATGGTCGTGAGCCATTTGCATCACAAGCGTAAGACCAGTCTTGCGACTTTACAACTCATAGTGGACGTTGCATAATGCGAAGAAATTATTTTAAAAAATTATTTTTTAAACTAAAGAAATTATGAATAAAAAACTTTTTTTTCAAATAAAAAATATATTTTACAAAACGTTCATAAAACCTTGTTTTGTGGCAGTTATTAATGTGTAAGATCAACGAAGAATCATTAATTTGTGATTTTGTTATAATTAAAAATGCCTTTATATTAGTTATTAATATTCCACAACTCCCCTGCTTCCACAACTCACAAATGCATTCTTTTCAGTAAATTATAAATTATACGTTCGTTCTACATACCCAAATTTCTATCTATACGAACCTAGCTACCAATTTGGATTTCTACCTAAATTTCTACCTATACGAACCTTTCTACCAATCACCCCCCTAAGGGGGTGATTGGTAGAACTCTATGGCTAACAAACTGGTGTTGATAAGAATTGTGTCGCGTTAATATTTACTAAGTTATTTTTAAAAAACGAAATGGTATTTCATCACCCCCTTCCTTCCTCTATATGAAAATAAAGAATGTGATAAAAAAACCAGATTTTTCATCAACATAAAGGATATAATTATTGAAAAATCAAAGAATTTCGGAATCCTATATTTTATACACTAAAAATATAATAACAATAATCTAAAAAAAACTTTCTCTTAAAATTTACCCTCAAAAAATAACATGGACATCGAAGAATATTACTGTACTATTAATAAAATTTAATAACATTATAAATTAATTATTAGTAAAACTTAATCAAACTATTCTCTAATATAAAAGTTTGGTTAAATTTTACTAAAATTATAGTAAAATTTTTTGAAGATTATAATGTCTCACAACTACCATGATTTTGATTCTAAGAAAAAATGCTAAGTGCATGAAAATGGTCAGTACCGCTTGGTAGTTCTGGCTCACGGAAAGAACTTTACAAAAAGAATCTTATTGCAGCATCTAAAAATTTAGCTAATAGATACAGATCAGAAAGTAATTTTATGTTAGCAAAATAATTATGTACGACACCCAAGCATAATGTTGTTGCAAACAACTTTGACATTCTAGCAACCTAGTTAAACATCCGATATAATTTTTTAAATGTTCAATATAATTATTTTCAGATCTGTATTTCAGCAAAGTTCTATCCGTGTAATATTAACTATATTTATCACTAAAACTGCCGAGTTTGAGGACATAGAAACTTTTATTAAGATCCTAATTAGAGCACAAAAATAAGTAAAGGATTAAAATATTGACTATATAATTAGCGAATGAGTTACTGTGAATTATCTGCGAGTGACCGAATCGTTAATCACCGACCAGATGAAGCTCGTTCCACGTAAAACGACACGTATGCGAATTACTCACTGAACCACACGCGACACAAATAAATAATTCCGCCGTGGTGATCGGTTCGAGCGATTTATCAGTGTTGCACGGCAAGTCGTGGGTGCGAGAGATCCAATCTTATCCTGACTTCCTCCTCCGCCAGATATGCGCCGTCAATAACGGCAATAAGGAAGGAATACTGCGGCCGCGCGGCTACTTTCGTTTTGCGAGACCTTCTACGGCGCATTAACCCGAGCACATAGGGTTTATTCCAGCGACAAGGTTGAGAATCGATAAAATGTAAAAATAAGATATCTCAGGAATAAGAGAAATGAGATATGTCGCAAAGAGATCTGTTGCGAACGTGAGAAATAAAAAATCTCTAGCTAAGTGGCAAATAATATTTAATTGCTCCAGAAATATATAAGAAAATATAGCGTTCTTAGATTGAGTATTAAATAGAAAAATATAGAAACTAAAAGAAATAAGGCTTGAAATCTGATATAAAAACAGTTGAAAATGCCAGAAATAAAAATCTCGCACGTTTCTTTCTCTCACTTTTTTAAATAATATTTGATTATCCCAGATAAAACGAAAAGAACATTATATTTTATCTCAAATTTAATTCGAAAGTTATAAAAATATCGTCATAAATAATATCTGTACACAGAGAAAAAAATGTTGTGTTGAATCAACAGCATTAGTCTAAATGGAAATATTTTGTTAATTCAATAACAGTCTTAATGAAACAAAAAGATTAAAAATAAAGATAATAACAAATAGTTGAATGAATAAAATTTAGTTGAATCAATTACATGTATTAGTGACAGCTCATGATTCGATGTTTAATTAAATCAAACCATGCTTTAATTCATATTACAGCATTTTTTCTCAATGTAATCTTTTACAATTTCACTAAGCCCAGTATAATTTTAATAAAAATTACTTTTAGGTTTTTAAATTTAAAAAATGTACCGACTATTTTTTTCAACTTTTATTGAACTTTCCTGCTTTTTGTGTTTGCGATTTATCGATCGTGATCACGAACCAAAATTGTAACGTGCTTACTAGAAATGTGCGATCAAGCATTTATGAAATCAAATTGAATCGAATTTCTTTAATTCAAATTTTCCCGGATTCGCATTACATATTAATTTAATAATGAAAGTATTTTCAATATAATAAAGGATATTGCAGATCTTTTTTTAATAAATGAGAAAATTAATCGCAAGAATTTTAAAAGGATTTATTCCGTATAAACAATTACAAAAAAATTGATGTACTAACGATAAGTAAAAGTTTATAATAGATAGATAATAAATGTGAGGATATACAAATTACAATGTTACTATTTCCATGAAATGCATTAAAGTTAGTATCACTTTGAATAGTAAATAATATTGTAATTTGTACATCCAATGTTTATTATATTGTATTTAATGCACTTCAGGGAAATATAATGAAGCAATTTTTTACATTCTATACAATCTTTATAGAAACCTATAAAAAATATTCAAACAAATTTACGAAAACGATTGTCTATCATCTACATAAATTTTTGAACCTCCAGTGCTTACCTTGTTTGAGATCATAACGCACATACGTCGGCGAACAAGAGCGGTGAGAGGTTCGGCCACGGCCGAGAAAAGAGCCAGCCGGAGTCGCTGGCGTGCGTGAACTCGCGAGGAGAAAGATCTCTTGCGAGCGAGGCGAGGTCCGGGCCAAGTCAGTCCCAATTCAGGTCCCCACGTGCCCCCCCGCGCGTTTCTTTCACTTTTTTCCGAGCGAGATACTGCTCACCCACCCCGCGTTCACCACCGCGTTCTCACCCGCGGAATACCCACGTAGCGACGACCGCGACGCGTCGCGAACTCGGGGACCCGGGTGGAGGATTCTTCACTATAACTCGCCCTTCGTCGTTTCGAGTCTCACGAACGATCTCATCGTTTCCGCCGAAACAGTCACGTGACGCGCAGGTTCCTCGAGAGATTTCCGCTCTTCAGCTCACCACTCGCGAGAATATTCCTCGAGTTATTTTCCAGCATGGGGAAAAATCGCGCGGCTGGCTTCCTGCTCAGTATCACGACGCGCCGATATTTGCCGCTCTCCATGCTTTTCGGCGCCGTGTTCATCTGGACTCGTAGGACCGAGTCCAGAACTCACGATCAAGGTTGCGAATCGATAAAAGATGAAATGTGTCACAAAGAGATGATCTGCCGCAAAACGCGAGAAATAAAAATCTGGCTAAGTGTCTTCGATAAATAATTTTAATAATATTCACTCTCCAAAAAAATGTATAACAAAAGAATTATAACTCGAGTCTATCCCTATAAACGCTATTATTTAATATTAATACAAAGTGGTTATATGTCCACTCGATCCTGAAGATATTATATGAATATTATGATATGATATGAGAAGTAAATAATATTATTTACTTCAATATTTTATATAATCGGGAATATTATAACTTTTAAATGTAATAATTATAAAGTTTATGAATTTTTTATGCATAATTCACATTAATTTTTGACCACAATAATATTTGTAGAATATTTTTATAATATTTCGCGGATATTAAAATAATATACCACGAATATTATATAAAGCAGACATGTAACATTAAATAATATTAAAAATATTGAATAATATTCTCGGAATATTATTTTAGTATTATTCAAATTTTTAATAATATTCGTATAATATTCTAAGAATATTGTAGCGCTTGTAGAGATACTGACGATAAGATTAAGGTTCAATTGAAGTATAAAAATATTTTAAAAAAAGGAAGAAGTAAAAGGATTAACATATCTCTCATATTAAAATTCGATGTAAAAACAGCCACAAATAAAAATTCTCGATTCAACTTCTGCATAAAAAAAAGTCACGATTCCCAAAGTTACGGTGTCAACAGACGCTCCGTCTCTTCACAATCAATAAAAGATTTCTCGTAATTAGGACTGCATCATTTTATGCAGAGATTGGTTGAGTCGCTCGCATAGGAAGAATCGTATCGGGGACCACGCACGAGTCCGGACTCACTCTCTCTCTCTCTCTCTCTCTCTCTCTTTCTCTCTCTGTGATGGGTTATAATGTCCGTATCCGTGCCAGTCGGCGATCGGTCCGGCCGATTTTCTCACGCCCACGAAGCGCTCCCGCAATCACGCGAGCGAGCGGATCACGTAGCGCGGAAAGAATTTGATTCGCCGAAAATTAAGGAGGATCCAGCGCGCCCGTTTCGCCCGTTTCGCAATGCGTTGTTTTGAACAAGACGCTCTTCTCTAACTCGATTTATTCGCGATCGTCAACAGCAACACTGTTAAAGAACTTCTTTAAGAGTTTCAAAGAATTCTCCACGACCAGTGACGCGCAAGGTCATCACCGACTTGCGTTCCCTTCGCGAGATTCACTCACTCCTCCGCTCTTTATCGAGATCCCTTTTGCGCTCCTCTCCTGGTTCCTCTCAGCTCCGACGGAAGGAGTCCGTCCGAAGTCTCGCTTAATTGCACCGGATCATTTAATGCGTCACTCAGTATCAGAATCTTCCGGAGAAATCCGGCTCTCTCCAGAATCTCAGAATTCGTCGTATTACGAAAATTTCCGAAGACATAAGCTCCAAGAGAGTTCCACGAACTCGGAACGAACAATTTCGTCCGACGGCGCGACGGCGGTGGCACAAAGTGACATATAATCGCGTATCGCGCACACGCGTTCCGCGAGTCCTCCGTCTCCCGCGGCGCCGTAATCAAGAGACGCGGTCGCGTCTCGCGTCAAGTCTACGCTTTAGCGAGTCAGCAGATTCCGGGACACGTGGCGCGGAGGACGGCACGTGGAGGACGACGACACGTGGAGGACGACGGATCACGCGGGGATCGTCACAATTTCGGCGATCTCGGGAACGCGAGGACGTCGAACGTCGAAGAACAGGAGACCCGGCGACCGCGACGAGCGCTACTGACAGCTCCATTTCGCCGTGTCATGCGTTAGGGTCCTGCATCGCGGAGAGGAGAGAGCGTGTACGGGGCTTAGGCTTGTGAATTCTCCTCCCCTCGCATGCGGTGCCCCTCGTAGGTACAGGGCACTTAACGCAGTTGAACGGGGGCGGACCCTCCTGCCGGCCCGGGCGACGCGCGACGTGACGGGGACGCTCACGCTCTCGCTCGATCTTCGCAGGCTCAGCTTCCGCGAATATATAGCGTCTACGATNTCTTCGCAGGCTCAGCTTCCGCGAATATATAGCGTCTACGATCCAGACAACTGGCCTGAATCCGTTTGTGCTGACGCAAAAATCGCAGAAAACGTGTCGTATCGAGAGGGAAGGTTTGTTTGGAAGCAAGAGAGGGGAGGGGGGAGGATAGAATTTCGACGAGTTGAATGCGCGACAATGTAAACACGTGGCTATCTCGATGAATAAGCGAACATCTGTGAATGGATGGCTCTATCTCCGTATGATAGTACGATATTTTTAGGGTCTTATCAATTTCTAAAAATATTATGTAGGGGAGAGGGGAGTAAGATGACGATCTTAAGGTTTGTCGATTTTTGCTAATTTCTGTGATAATGCAAAAATAGCA
>QKQZ01051916.1:0-26938 GCA_003595255.1 Solenopsis fugax
GGCCCTCCCCATATTGCAATATTTGTACTTTTCCATGTTGAAACCTCGATATATAATAAATTATATTAACAAACTTCGATCGACTGTCATCTCTCGCATGAATATTACCTATTCGTTGCGCCTAAAGAAATTTTCTTTGTCTTTTCTTTAGCTGTTATATGCTTTATATATAATAAGAAATTATACGGATGGGTCGGATAAATATAATAATAATCAGAATTCATATGTGTTGTACATTCCTAGGTTGCTTTTATTTGACAATTATTCGTAACGTATTTTTTTTTCTAGTAATAGTTAAATACTAATTTTTCAATTGTCTTAGTCTATTAGAAAACACGTTTCATAATAATTAAAATGGCAGCATACCTCGGTTCTCGATTGAAACTGCTCCGTCAACATTGCACTCGTCGATAAGAGGAACCATTTGTGATAATTTCAAGAAAAAATTAAAACCACAGGGAATGGTTTCACAATCACTAAACATCAATTTTTTTTACAAAGAATCTATTTTTTCTTTTTCGGGGCGAATTCTAAGCCCCTTATATAATTTTTTTTTATCTGGTATTTCTCTGCAAATGACAAACAACAAAGTTACAGAAAGTTCGCGTGATAAAATATTAAAATAAATGTTGAAGTCAAAATTAGTCACCTGTGAGTAATTTGTACACGTATAAAATTTGATTTCCTTGAACAAGAACACTAGGTGTCTTCTTGCCAGGATCATCAGTGATTGTCGCGCTCGCGCCAATACTTTGGCACTCTTTGCTGAACTCCTTCGGATTGATCCCAAACGTTTCCAGGTTATTCACCAATGTAACCTGCAATGTCGTAAGAAAAACGAATATATAATTCCTATATCGATTTTTTCCATAACGCTGTTTTTACCTTTTTCCCGCCTGATCTCACTGTCACCCTCATGTCGATTGGTTCTAGTTTTCCCTTGTGCAGCAAAGTATTTCCCGCGAGGGTAACTTCGTGCATATGCGTCATGCGTCCAATAAACTTGTTTATCCCATCCTCCATCGTTACCGTTTCCTGATGAGCCTTAGTACGCATAATTCCCGCTAATTGAGGATTCAGCTTTAATGTCCTATAAAATTTAATCACTTTTGATGCTGCAAGAGATGAGAGTTCGAATTGTGTGAAACGTCGTCGTCTTACTTTCCGTCTTGCAGATCCTCCGCCTTCACGTACTCAGTAAAATACTTTCTGATGTCGACTCTTTTCATTACGTCACCCTTTCTGTAATCATCACCATGTATGATCGATGTAAAGTGAATACACAATACGCACGTTTATATATTATGATATAACATTCAGCGAACTTGTCATCACCGCATAGAAAATCTATTCTTCAATTATATTATTGCGTCGTGATAAAATCGCGTTACTCAGCAAAACGCCATGCCTATCATACTTACTCATAGCCAAATTTTGATAGAACCGGCAGAACGTCGGCGGTCACTCGATAACATTCCGACACGACGGCGCTATTCGAAACTACTGGTTCAGCTGCAATTGGTTCTTCGGTAACGACTAATTTTTTCACAAGTGGATGATCAAACTAAAATAAATGAAAATTTCTTGTAATTACACGCTCCTAATCAAATAGCTTATTCCTAAAAAGTTTTTTAATTTTTACAGCCTAAGAACTCAAGGCAATTTGAAAAAAAAGCTTCGCTTAGGAAAACAATGCAAAACAACAAATATTACCTTAATAGACAACAACGTTTCGACACCTTTTGTGATGGATGTTTTGATTATTCCTTTGGCCTTCATTTCTGCTAGAAAAATCGATAACTTTTTGTATCGAGATTTCTTCACATCAACGTTTTTACCCGGTGGACATGCGGCCAATAGATGATTTTTGAAGAAGTTGGACGACAACATTGGCAAATCGCTAGATTTCACCGTCGTTTTACACGCTTTCAAGAAACAATATTCCAGTAGCTCATCCATTTCTTGAACTGGATCAACTACTTCCGATTCAATTACGTTTGAAATTTGTACATCTTCAGTTTCTACATCTTCTTCTATATGTTCCTAAATAATTTTAAAAACATTTAATTTATCTTCGTTTAATTTCAAAAGAATCTCCCATGTGTCTACCTTAGAAATAACTTCGTCTTTGACTACGTCGCTTGAATTCTCGCCGATATCTAACTCATCTAATTTCACCGGCAGAACTTCTGTTTCATCTACGATCGCCTCTTGATTCATCGATTCGATATCTTCCAATGTATTTGTAAGACTGTCAACATTCGGTGAACCCAAATCAGGCCTCATGGGCGGTTTGCCTAATTGACACAGCATGTCACCAATGACGTGAAAAACTTCCACGCATTTCCCATGTCCAGCTGCCATATACATATCCTCACTAGAAAGGGCAGTGATGCCAATAGCGACTGCAGCCTGCAAAATGAATATTCTTTTTCTTTTGTCAATATTTTCATATATAAATAGATGTTTAATAGAAGAACTCTTGATATAAATTAATTTATTGCAAGTATAACATATTTTGCTCGAAGATACTGTATATCATTTCTTAAGTTACATATGTCGCAATAAATTGAGTACAAAGTAGCACATGGATACTGCCATTTCTAAATTTTTAATTGTGGTTTTCATTTATAATTAACTGATGGAATGATAAAGATCCAAACCTTGTTCTCCTCCGTGTTAATCAATACTGGAGTTCCCTTTGGTAGTTTACCAAAGCTATATAAGGTTACTGGCTCCTTCAGAATCAATCCAGGTAACATGAGATCTGCTCCACTTGCCAATTTAGACACAACTGGTGTGTGCGTAGTGAAGGTGTTCAACAAATATGGATGGTGCCATAACGTATAAATTGTTGGAAACAGCAGAGTATCGTACGAATCTAGTTGAAAGAACATGGGTATCTTGGCTACACAGTACACCTTGCCCACGTGTCCATTGTGTGTTAGTATTTTCATGATGCTGATAGGTTCCTTCTTGGGTAACAATGACTGAATTTCTTCATCCGACAGGCTTGGATATGCCGCCAATATTTCCTCACATAATTTTTTCCTGAAAAAGATAACAAAAAGATAATCACTCCTCACTTTACACATACAAATATATTATAAATTAAAAATTTAAATATACTGTAAAAATATTATGTTTGATTGTCACAGTTATACTTGCAAATTCTTTGATATTGTTTATTGTAATGTATTTTTCATGGGATTGTGTAAAAGATGTTCACAAGAGAGGCATCCGTTTAACAGATGAGTATACAGGGTATAATCTGAAGCTAAACATTAGAACGTTAGAAAAATTTCACGAACCTCTCAGATCCCTTCAATTGGTAATTGGTCTTGACTTTGAACGATTTGATAAACATTTTGAACGAGCGAAATCCTCTAATAGTGAGCGTACGACATTTAAACCTAACCTTGATCTCCCATACGACGCCGCATCCTTATTATCCCCATTCCCTGCTGATAGATCCACGGCGGTTTTCAACGTTATCCGATGGAAGTGGAAGCGCTGCCAACATCACGGACATCGACGGAAGCCAACGGAAGCCAACGGAAGCCAACGAAAGCACTGGGAAGTTGGTGTGGTAGGATAGATCCAAGGTTTGTTCGCGTTGCATGCTCCTACTTACTCCAGCGTGTTCTAATATATATATTTGCGGCAAACGTATATTAAATTGGAGCTTGGAGCACGTTGGAATAGTAGAAGTATGTTGGAGCACATGCGACGCGAACAAACCTCCAGTGAACTCTACAGCAGGCTCAGATAGCATAAATTTTGCAATAACGTTGCAACGTTGCTACAATATTGCTGCAATGTTTCGTGCTGCCTAGGGGGATTCCCAAAGTATGGGTTGCAAGCCGATTTTGGATGAGTCGCGAAAAACTTTGTAATTATGGTAGGAATCAAAACCGCACAAATTTTGAAATAAATTATAATTATTAAACTTCTTGTACATAAAAATGATTCGCTTCAACATCATGCAGCGTCAATTAAAGATATCGTTAATAGAAAAACATAAGCCCATTTCTTCACACCAATCCAAATAAATCTACACCGATCCAAATGAATTTTTGCATGAATATTTATTAGTTTTATCAGTATATGTAAAAAAAGTTTGATTTAATTTGTAACGCTACTTCTTTATAAAATTTTCAAATAAGTATTACAAAAGGCGATTTTACATAAGAGCTGTTCTACTAAATAGTCATACAATATGTATGGTTGTAAGGCGGTAAGTTGTATTTTTCTATTCTTATCAATGCTAATTAGCTTTAATCTTAGTTTAATCTTCCTTTTTATCTTTTTTTTTAATTCTACGAATACGGAAAACCAAGATAAATGAACAAAGAACTGCGCTTACAGTACACTTTTTAGAACCACTCGCAACTACGCATTTACGCTATTGTAGAAGTCTTAAGAATCAAGAGTAAACGAAAAATTAAATAACTTTTAAAAATCAATAATAGAATTATGTTCACATGTTCACATTTTACACAGATATCAAACATAAAAATCTATAACAAATTTAAAATTTTTGATACTTTGAGATGCGACACTTTAAAACATTTAAAAAACATTTTTAAAAACGTTAAAAATAATGGATTAAATCATCCTCTTTATTTCATTTAAAAAAACGTTTATTTTAATGAAAGGATATTTTTTAATGTTGCAAAATATTTATTTCAACATTTGAAAAAAAATGTGTCCTTTTAATATCAAATAAATGTTTTTAAAATGTTTTAAAAACATTTTTAAACTTTAATTATTTTAACATTTTTTAAAATGTTTTTCAAATGTTTTAAAAATATTTAAAAAATATAATGTTTGTCACTTGAGATACATCGGAGTCTTATCTCATTTCAAGCTAGGAGAGTTTACAAGCAAGGAAGTACAGCTGACAGAAGAGACTTCCCCTACTTCGCCTGCCGACCATGTCCTCTTTCCTCTTACCGTAAGAGTCTTACGGCACGTGTTAACAGTACGTGCGAAGTGTGCGCCGTGAGGTCGACATAACCTCAAAGCGCGTCATTATGCGTAATCGAGCCGCGACGGGCGGCCTGCGAGCGTTTTGAGGTCGTCGCGCACGGGATCGCGCGCGCACGTCATCGCCTCACCGTTTGCCTCTAATTGAAAGAAACGGGGAGACATGGCGATCGCCAACGTCTTACTACGGCTGGACGTCGCGAGGTTCACCGGAGTCAGAGTGAGTTTCCCCGCCGCCACTTTCTCCTTTTCCTTTTACAAGCGCGACTGTCACGACTCACGACCGATCTGTACCCCGGTCTTTTTTGTTTATAGCCGTCTATTCTTTTATTCTTTTTCTCTTTTTCTTTTTCATTTCGGCGCGCTCGAGATCGCGATCGCGCGTACGTGCTGCTTGGATCACTGTGCGTTATTATTGCTCGTATTTTACATAAGCTCTTTCATAACTGTCATTGTACGAGGCATTATTTTTAGTTTTATGTATGCAACGCACACTCTTCGACGAAGGTGTAACGCTATTGGAATATTCGAAGGTCGTATTCGCTTCATCAACCCACTTTATATCAATCTTTCCATATTATCAGCCAATGATAAACAATTTATCACGTGTCTTGTGATGAGTGCTGTCGTTCAAAGTTCTTGAGATATTTCATTAAAAAATTTTAATTTGTTTTAAACATTTTTATGAAAATCAGTTTTTATAAATTATTCTCATTGACATTTTTATTTCAAAAAAAGTGCTATAAGTATTTATAATTAACATTATTATTATCTATAATTTGCTATATAATTTTGAAAGAATGTATTAAATTGTTTTCTTTTTTTATAATTGTACAAGAGAACATAGCTTTGTATAACAATATATGTGAAATTTATATAGAAATAATTTATTTTGTGATAAAGGTTTTGTAATAAAAATATAAATATTATAACAAAATTGTTGTATCTTGATGTTACTTTAAGATGAAAATGTAAATAATTTAACATTATAAATGTAAAGTTCTGTATCCTTTGTACTCTATTTAAAAAGCCTCAAAATTTCATATGTGTTACATGTAGCTTTAAGTAATAAAGATTTATTGATTCTTGTTTGCAGCATTTAAGTACAAAACCAAAATTTGGTTTACTTTTTGATATTGATGGCGTCATAATACGAGGTAAAGAAATATTACCACCCGTGAAAGAGTCTTTCAAACGGCTACAAGGAGACAATGGAAAATTTCGCATCCCCACGCTGTTTGTCACCAACAGTGGGAATTCACTGCGCAGTCAGAAAGCGGCGGAGCTGTCAAAATGGATAGGCATCGAAGTCACGAAATCGCAAGTCGTCTTGGCTCACTCACCATTGCAAATGTTCGACTATCTTCATAATAAACAAGTTCTTATATCTGGTCAAGGTCCAATAACTGATATAGCCCGAGAACTGGGCTTTAAGAAGACGACAACTATAGAGGAGCTAGTAAAAAATTTTCCATGCTTAGATTACATAAACGTGAACAAGAGAAATCCGATTTGCGGTCCAATTGATCCAAATTTTCCACAAATCGAGGGAATCTTGCTCTTGAGCGAGCCTATAATTTGGGAGACATCGTTGCAATTAATGATAGATCTTCTGGTTACCAACGGGATGCCCACAGGATTGCCTACTGCCCTTCCGTATCCGCATATTCCGGTGTTGGCATGCAACATGGATTTGCTGTGGGCATCGCAGGCACCGATCCCCCGATACGGCCACGGTGCTTTCTTATTGTGTCTTGAGAACTTGTACAAAAAAGTCACAGGAAAAGACATGACATACACTGCTCTAGTCGGAAAGCCTAGTGAAATTACGTATTATCATGCTAATCAAATGCTCGTTAATCACGCCAGAAGCATTGGCATTGACAATATCGATACGATATATGCTATTGGGTGCGTATCAAATAGAAATATTTATTAAATGCGTTGATAAATTTTACTTACACAATATAAAATATACATTTTACATTTTAAAATAATATGGAATAATCTACATATGATTTTTACAGCGACAATATTAATACCGATATTTTCGGGGCGAATCTATACGACAAATATTTATCCCGCTACGAGTTTGGAGAGGGTACTAAGTCCCGCAGCCTGGAGAAACTCCTTGGGAAGAACTTGAGGGACCCTAGCGCGAAGGCCTGCATTAGTATTTTAGTCGAGACTGGCGTGCACCAGCGAGATTCCCAATTTATACCTGAACATAGTCCCAGGGATTTCTTGCCGATCGACGATGGTCTATGTAAGCCGGCATTTATCGTAAAAGACGTCGGACATGCTATCAATCTCGCGTTTAAAGAAGAGAAGTTTGAATAAGTTAGTGCATAATAGATAGACTTGGGATATTCGTATCCTTATATCATCAGAGAAAAAGAGGAGAGAAAGAGAGAGAGAGAGAGAGAGAAAAAGGAGTGTGCAAGTAACGTGAGTATTATAAGCAAATAATCTCTCTTTTAGAAGTGTTAGTCTTCATTATAGACGACGTTTCGCAGCAAAGAAACAGAAAATAGCAGGAGAGGCTATATAATACGTTATGAAAATATAATATATTTAGTTTGCTCCTTTCTCAATATTTTTCTTATTCTTTTTAACTGCCTATTTAACAAAAGAAATATGTGTTCTAACGCTTCTTGTGAATTTCATGAATTAAAAAAAAATAATTACGCGAAAACGAAATAAATTCTCAGATTAATTTATATTGTAAATAGTAAAATAAAAAAGAATATTGCCATATTGTACATACAGTTGAGACGATAAACAAACGTACATATATGAAAGATTTTTATTATGAATTTTAGTATGTTTACGACTACTGAAATACAACTTTCTTCAGACAATGGTATAATTCGCGACCCAGGCATAATTTAATATCTATTTAACGCTAAAATTTTATTAGAGGATTCAATACATTGTACACGAATTCTAAGTGTACATTTTTTTATAGATGATTCTGTCGTAGTTGTACGGTAAACTGAGCTGAACATACTTTGTTCGCAAAGTGTATTGTGCATTATGCCTCGCTTAGTCGAAAGCAATGCAAGATATGTAAAAGTGATACATATAACACTCCTAATATAGATAAATAATAAATAAATAGTAGGCAATATAGCAAATTTGATTGGACGTACTAGTGCACACTGCTACACATTAAACAAATCAATAGATATAAATAGATTAAACTGCTAAATATATCTTCAATTTACTTAGTGTACTGTTTGATGAAATATATATTTTATTTTTTGACATATTTGTATTTTATTTTTACATTTATATTAAATCAGTGCACCAGTGCTTTAATGTGCATTAGTACGCACGAGTGCAGTCCAATTGAATTCGCTATTAATTTCGATCCGATTGCTCTTAAAATTTGCAGCTGGCATACGTTGTGTTCCGAGGATTATATGCAAAAGTATAATCTATATTAAAAGTAATATACGTATAGATTATACTTCAAAATATATGTATGTATACTACATATATTAGTCAGGTCTAGTCTTAAAATGCAGCTCGATAGCGAATAAATAAAAAAACGTATAGAGATTTTTACGAGTAAATAAAAAAACGTATAGAGAGATTTTTTGTTGTTACATAGACTAAGACCAAGGGAAATTGTTGCCTTTGGTTGCGCAAATAAATCTAAAACCTATTAAATAAATTTGAAACAATCGACGAGAATTTATTCTGCGAAATTACATTATTGATTTTTGGAAGCAAGAACTGGTGTATAGAATTTTTAAAAGATTTTTTTACAATATTTCAGCACCGTTTCTCAATTTTGAAGATCTGAAATTTATCTCTACAGAGTAAATTCCTGTCCATTCTTCTCGATTTGTTAATTTCTTTTTGTATAAAATATCTCGAAATGCGTAGATAATATTTTAGAAACTAATTATTCAACATTTTTACTAAAGTTAATCGATTCTAAACTGAAATATCCTTAAAGTGCCATTCGTGCGTGCTCAGACATCCTGCGTATAAAAGTTGCATGAATTAACAAGTTAATCCGAAGGTAAAAGCGCACATTTATATTTTGTACTTGTTGCCCTTACGACGCGATTTTGACACAACGATAAAATCAAATAATAATCACTAACAACGCGTTAATGTCTGTCGAGATAAAGACTGACCAGTTAAATAAGCTTTAAATGAACATCATGAACAAACCGGTTTACTATTCATTCGTGACAATGAGGTATCGTGCAACGGTCAAAGTTACAACGATCACATGCCAATAAAAGCTTCTGCCTCTGTCGCCAGAATCACTTAATAGTTAAATAGAAAAAAAGAGATACACTATACTAAATATAAACACACTCATACATATGCACATTATATATATGATCTCAAATGATTTTGTAAAATTATATTATATACATATATTATACATATATTTTTTATTGTCAAAATTTATATATGTTTATATTATATATTATATATATATATATATATATATATTGTAATATATAATATATACAATGTAATTATTTACATATTTCTTATTCACGCACATGCATAATACATATCTTAGTATGGTGCATCTCTTTTATATCAAGACAGTTACTACATGTGTAGGAAATGTCGCATTTTATCGAAGGCAATATCAATAATATATCTTCTTATTATCAAATGTAGAATTCTCATGTAGCCTCTGTGACTTTTATGGAGCAAATTAGAATTTATTTTAATAAATCGCAGGTTTATTTATTTAAATCACCTACCTTTGTGACCTTCGGAGAAATCGAATTCCGTGAAATATTGTTTTGAATCTATATGTCAAATTTTTTTTATTTTTAATTTTTTCAAAACTTGTGATCAGTATTCATCTTGTGTGCCTACCTTGTACGATACACAATTTGCATGCTGGCCTTGTCAACTGCATATAATTATTCATGCCACAGACAACACGACGGCTGGGTCTCATGACCCTTGAGCTGAGCCATCACACATTCGATTAAATAATTCGATTGCACTCAATTTAGCAACGATTCCGGCGGCTTAAGTAAGTTCATACGGTATCAGTCCGTTCTTTAACCTGGTACCAACTATAGAAACTGCAACGGCTAATTCAACGCCGATTAGCACATGAAATTATTTCCGCGTTTCAACCCCAAATTTTGCAGAAATGAGAATAGAAAATAATGCTTATAAAGATTTAATAAAATTATACGATAAAAAGCTCATCAATTAGCAAATTTACATCACATGTTTTTTAATTAATTTTTCTTTACGCACCCTCTATTTTAGAAAAGCTTTTTAAAAAATTATTTTTTACGAAATCTTTAAAAAAATACTATTCGACAATAATTAATAATCTTACGAACAATAGAACTATTTGTAACAAATTATAGTAATCATATAACTGTATTGAACGTTTAATATAAAATTTGTAATTATAAAAATATTCCAGCGATACTGCGAGTCCCGAAGAAATTCCTGAATGTTTTTTTATTCAGCAATTTATTGGCTTAACTAAAAAACAGGTACTAATATACGCGACCTATATTTTATTCTTAACGGTTTACACACGCTGACAGGTTTTTAGCTGTTCTAGATTGAGAGTTGCGAGTATCGTAACATAACGCGGACAGAACTGGCATAACCGGCACGACCAGCTTAAATCCTGATACGACGATCTGATTAGTATTACTTTCTAAACTACGAACATAGCTCATCCTTGTACAAACTGTATGTATTCTATAAATTGTCATCATTAATCTTCCTAAATTTTCACAGTTATTACACAGAAATATTTGTGTTTTATAATATTTAATTGGATTATTTAATTAATAATTCATTATTATATATTTCCATATATCTACTGATAAAATAGAAGGCGATGACAAAATTCTCCGCGTTCAAATCGTTAAAACTAAATCGATTCTATTTTCGATAAAATTATTATATTTTATTAAATTGCACATTATTCCGCGTTCAGTCGCACTAGTAGTATTTTCACAATACGAAAAACTTAATTTAACAGTCACGGAATAAATAACAAATTCATTCGCAGTTAGCAAACGAGAAAGATATCACTTCGAATTGTTTAATTTTTTAATTTGTATACATGCACTATAATTTCTATCGAAACTAAAATTGTATTGCGATAAATTGTTTCGCATAGATCATGATTTTACTGTTTCTTTTTTCAATGCGTACGTTGCACATAAAAAAAATACACTCTAAAACTTGTGTACTATATTTCTCAATAGACGTAACAGCTTGAATGTACGACAGTTCCAACGAACGATGCTGGATTAGCAATTTAACAACAAGGTCAATTACGTTAGCCTGAACTAATATTAATAAGCTCGTAAATTAGGTGACTGTCTATATGCAATAAAAGGCGTAGGATGCAGCACTTGTTTAGATTAGAATTCGAAGCTGCAGTCCTACTTCGCGTTCAGTTGCATCGCAGGGTAAAGATCACTCTTCTGTCTTGTCTTGTCTCTTCCAACGTATAACTCATTATTATTCACAAACCATAGAATAACTTTTGTGAAACGAAAGATATCGCGTTTATATCTAAGAGTATAAATAATTAATATTGTTGCTATAATTAGTTCCCTTCAATTAATCTTCATCCGGCGAACAGGTGCAACGATGATTGAAACGCGAAAGTTTAGTTCTCACGAAGATTTCACTATCGTCTCTCCTTCGTCTCATCTTGCTAAAAAAAAAAGAAAAAAAGAAAGAAAGGGAGATTTCCGCGCTCGATTTCCCGGGGTTGATGAATAATGTGGGAAATGTTCGTTGCACCAGCAACAATAAACGAAGTACGCACAGTATATGCTTTAATTAACGCGAGTATATTATATAGATTTTTGTATATTAGATACACGTTATATATACACAGTGTTTGATGCAGTAACATCGGCAATTGTGGCTTGCCTTTCGCTATTTAATTCTCCTAAATTTAATCCGAGAAAGTAGCATTAGCAGTTTTTATTTCTTCTTTTTTTTTTGCTATTTTAGTACATAACAACTAACTACTTGCGACAGACAGGAGAGAGACACATGGATCTTACGTAATACATTAATAACATGTGTCGCTCGTGTGTCATTAGACTTGTGTTACAGTGATCTCGTACACTTGCACGGCGGATAAAATATGAGCCGCGTATGCAAAACATTACAGGTTTTTCCGCTGGAAACAGCCGCTTAATTGTACGGAAATTAAGATATTTGTATAAAATCTTCCTTCTCGGATGAGAAAAATTGTTCTAAAATGCGTGTTTTTTTAATGCGCTTTGCAGTCATGCATTGCTTCTTTTTAATTGCAAGTTGCAATTTGTATAGCGTAATTTATTACGAATGTACGCAGTTTCCGATATCTTTGATATCTTGGATTCATTTGATTTTCTTAAGAACGTTATATATTTATATACCTATATAATGTTCTACTACGATTCTGTATTAGCGTTCTACAGGCTGCAGTTATCGTATTTGATTAACATGGCGTCTTCGTCTTCAAACTACAGTTACACGTTTATGTCTGCAAAGCACGCGTGATTTTAAGAGTATTATTTTTATCACGAATTAAGTACAAAATTTGTTCTCGCCGCATGTTTATCGTAAAACTCGGCGATCTTATTTGAAACTAGGCGTAACGTTACGTTAAATAAATATTCTAGAATCAAAAAATCATATCTGATTATCGTTGAGTGAAACGCAAGATGATGCGCAGAGAAACAGTCCGATATTCTATTGTGTAGTTTGTATATTAAAATGACATTTAACATTTTTACATTTCTTGTCTAAATGACAATGCAATTCTCAACGCTGATTAAGCTACTTCTTCGCGCGTTATCTGATACAAGTATCGGACTGATGCCATACATTTAGTATCAAGGTATATCTTTGATTCTAGCATCCATCTAGCTGCTTTGCATCTCGGGAATTCCTACCGTAACATTCCATCGCTCTTTGCAGCCTTTCGAGGTATTCTTGCAGAGCGTCCTCTTGATTCAATTCCCTCGCGTCGTTGGAGCGCGCGATGGACCGCTTCTGCACGAGAGCGGAGAGCATCAGAGTCACCACTGGTAGCGTCATGCCCAGCAGGAAGGTTGGAGTCATGATATTCCTCAGGCCATGTTTCTTGAAGCCGCGATACAGTTCCGACCAAATGCCATCATCCTGCTCCTCCTGATGTTTTCCCAGCTTTCCGTACAGATACGGCCGGATTTTGCCGGTCGTGGCGATGTAATTGTAATAGTGAGGATCATAGGACTGCGCGTATAACTGCGAATAATAAACGTCCTTTTGAGAAGGCGGAGGATGCTCGCTCTCGGGGAACCAGGCGCTCGCGTCCTCGTAGGGAACCGGTGGGTTGCTGAGGATAGGCGGCCCTCGATGGAAACCCGGTGGTTTCGTATAGATCACTTCCACCGGAGCCTTGGTCTTGAAAGGAACTAAGATGAAAAGGCGATTAATTCCACTAAAAAGCAATTATATAATTTATTCGTGCAATATATGCTACATGTGTTTGTTTTGTAACGCAAACGTATATTGATGCTGGCTCATCATAAAATAATATACGTTGTACGTCACTTTTAAAAGAAAAAAATATAATTAATCATAATAGAATATTGATTTTTTGTCTTTTATAGCTGAATTATGACAGACTATAACAAGGAATTCAAGATTATAGCTACGTTTACACGAATCTTTTTCATCTAGACAATACAGGCGATGTAAATTATTATAAATTCGATAACATAATATAGAAAAAGTAATTAAATTATAAAATTGTTAATGTATTTGATTTTAGTACTGATAAAATAAAATATATAATATAAAAATTAAAAAAAAAACGCAATATGTAATTTTCACTATTTCTGATGAAATTT
Source organism: Solenopsis fugax (assembly GCA_003595255.1). Classification (NCBI taxonomy): domain Eukaryota; kingdom Metazoa; phylum Arthropoda; class Insecta; order Hymenoptera; family Formicidae; genus Solenopsis; species Solenopsis fugax. Next base: position 13,860 of record QKQZ01051916.1, read on the forward strand.
AAATCTATGACCCATAGAGTGATGTTTACGTAGATGGCACGTAAAATAAAATTTATATTGTACGCATAATGTAGATTATATTTTACACATAAAATATAATACACTCAACTTTGGCTAACTTTGAGTTATGATAAATGATCGAGGATAATTATTTGTACATTTAGAGAGACGCAGTTATGTACATTTAATTCAATTTCCGATCATATAAATCAATTCAAAAAAAGAATGCTATATTGCCGTAGAGAATGTTTCCTTGGCCTTTCTTTCCGCATAAATCTACTAAATATACTTCGTGATATAACACGCGACGTAACTCGCATTCTTACATCAAATTAAAGGTCATACTATCAGACCAATGTTCACGCATTGGAAGCGCAATAAAAGCATGAATAGAATAGAAAGAAATATTGAAATAAAATATGAAAGAATGATTTGAATAGTAATTTTAATGTAAATAAAGAATCATTATCTCTCAGAAAAAAAGATATGAATAATGTAAGTGTTCAATAATGAATTTTTAAAAAGGCAAAACTTGTTTAAGTTATAATTAAAAAAAAAATTGTTATTCGTTTGTGTATAAGACTATATACTTATTTCTTATTCAAACAACTGATCATGCTTTCCCTCTCTGAAGTATGTTTCTTTACCTGCGATTGGGCCTTGGTACAATGTCGGCGTTATCCTGGATTGCGCAAAGGAAAACGGTTTTCCGCGTATCCTTCTCATTCTCTCTCGCCACATGGCCGGCGTTAGCATGTCGTTCCTGGGTTGGAAAGCGGGCACAAGCGGCACTGGTTGCAGCATTTTCTGTCCCAGGACGACTCCAGTAGGTGTCCTAATCACGGGCTGCACCGCCTGTACCACGGCTGGTTGTCCCACGTAGCCGTAAGTCGTCTGGCTAGCAGGCGGCAACAGTTGCTGTCGTTGATCGGTCTGTGGCATTAGCTGCTGCGGCGTTAGCTGGACCTGGTCCACGTGCGACGTCAACTGTACTTGCTGCTGGTTTACCTGAGGAACCAGCAATGGTTGCTGTTGCTGAACATGAGAGATCGGTTGAGGATTGTGGTGCTCGATCGATGTCAACTGTACTTGCTGCTGGTTCACCTGAGGAACCAGCAACGGTTGCTGTTGCTGAACATGAGAGATCGGTTGAGGATTGTGGTGCTCGATCAACTTTGATTCTTGACCGATAATCGCTTCCGACGATCGCGATTGATCCTCCGGCGAGTGTTGACTGCGGAGATAATGGTCGAGAGACAAGCGAGATTCCTCGGGTGTCCTGGAGTTCAAGAACGTGTTCAGCGCGACCTCCGCCTGGCTGACCGGCAAGTTTCCTGAAGAATCTTGGAACTGTCGAGCCGACGTGTCCGATTGAAAGGTCTGGATTGAAGATAACATCCGTGATTTGACAAGATTATCGATTTCCGCTTGCTGTGAGCGTCCGTTTTCGGACTCTACGATCGGATACAGCTTCTGAGGGCGGGACACCTCGGGATTAGAGAGATTGATCGAGGCGTCATTTTTCCTAGCAGACTTCTCAGAGAGATTGCTCTCCTCCGCGATGTATTCGGTGAACTCCGTATACGGATTTCCCTCGTAGTTGAGCTGGCTATTCGCCAGGTCGATGGCGAGAACGAGGAGGATTGTAAACTTGATCATGATTCTGAAAAGAAAAGATAATTTTTAAGTGTCGGAGACACTATACGAAAGATTTCATAATCGTGGGCGTATTTAGAATTTCAGTCAAGGGTAGAGGGAAGGGAGTCAACATTTATATTTACACAAAATTTATTTAAGTATTTATATTAAAGCCAATTCTTGAGAATCTTCAGCGAACTTTTTTAATACTTCTTCTTTTATTTTATCGCGAGCACAATTTTTCTGTATACATTTAGCATACACAGTCCATTGAGATAATTTGTTGATTTTAAACCAGGTTTTCACCCTTTGCAATGTACTAAAGACCTTTCATTGGTGCTTGCTGGGCTAAAGAAATATGTAGGGCACATTTTGTCTTCACTTTCTGAGAAGAAAGTTTCAACTTCTTTCAACATTTCCTGCTAGTTCCAATTCTATCTTCTTTTAAATTCTTCCTTGTTAGAAAGAATAACGTGTGAACCACACGCATTGCCCAATGAGAATTTAACTTATCGTCATAAAAATGATTTTCGCAATTTAATACTTTTTCCTTGCCAAAATTTAGGGCGCTCCTTCCTACGCTGATGACCAAATTTCGGACACTTTTAACCGTTATTATATTTGAGCGAGACTTTGTTAGAAACGAAATTTCTCGTAGTAAATTTTAATATGTTGGTGATATTCTCGGTCAAGAGTGTCGGTAGTCGGACTGCCGCTATTCCAGTGGAACGAACGAGTGTGGGATTTTTTTTTTTTTTAGTGCGCTGTAGTAACAGGAGAGGGAAGAAATGGTGCTCGCAGGATGCAGCCTCGCACACATTATTCACAATTGTCTCTAAATGCCCGCATTTCTACGAACACCATCGTACTCGTGCTCTTACTCGTCGCGAGTAAGTCCGGCCTAAGTGGAACGGGACGGGAGAATGTCTCCTCGCGGCAATTTCGCCCAAGTCCTTTGCCATTATTTGCAGCAGCTATCATCTAGGCAGGCCGGATTCGACAGATGCGAGCAATCGAAGAGATAGATCGAGGACTGTAAACATGCATTATAATGCGCTACGCGCATTCACAAATCGTTGACGGCGCGCGTGACACCATTTCGTCGGTCAAGAGGCGAGGAGCAACTAAACAAAATACGCGAAAATGTTTTCAGTGACTTGCGAATATTCAATTAGCCTGATCTGTCCTGAATGATGCGACGTCCTAATTTCGGGAATTTGATGAGATCCAAACTTTCTTTTTAGCATATGTTTCAAATTCAGGGCACGAATAACAAAATTATACAGTGGAGTATCGGAACATTAATATATAAAAAAAAACTATTAAAAAAATAAATATCCAAACATCTACTGACGTTTTATATCGTGTGGGTCTCCGAAATGTTCGAAATATTCAACGAGGAAACCGAAATACGGGGCATCGAAAGTGCTCGCATGTTAAAACGCGACCCCGAAACGGGAGGGAAAAGCCGTTCCACGAGAGAGTGATGAACAACGCGAGCATGTTAGTCACGTGCGTGCTGGCCCACACCTCGAGGAGAGAGAGAGTATTTGGGACTCAGGTTTATCCGATGCGATGTACTCGGAAGGCATACGCGATCGCTGCGTCACGTTGGAGAGCTCAACGCCGCGAGATGCGTTCTTCTGCTCTTTCGCTCTTTCGCTTCATGTTTAATAGAGTTAGCTGGAAGTTAAAGCTTCCAGATTCGAGACGCAAATCTCTTTCGATTTCTCGCTCGATTACACTTATTCTTCTACCTTGTTGACGATTGTATGGAGTGTTTGGTGAATTATTTACATCGCCGAGAACTACTTTCCCGAGTCTAGATGCGAGCTGGCACAGTATGACAATTAAAAGTTGCCTCGCACGCGAGGCGAGTCCGTAATTGTTCATTACATCAGCCAAGTCATTATAGCACGTGTGCATGTGTAATGGCTTTCAGTCATCTCATTCGAGTCTACTTAATCATCGTGTTCGGACAGCACAAATATTTAAAAGACGTAAAAGGCAAAGATCAATCTTTAACACAAGAATTAATCTCTTGATTTTTCGAATGCGCCATCGACTCAATTGCGTTTTTCTTTTCGTTATATTGCAATTTAAGATTAATCAACCTTGGATTTATTTATTATTATTGCGCAATTAATATTTCAGTTTTACTGTTACAAATAAGACAGGAGAAAAGATAGCTTTCTGCGCGAGTGTCCGTTTGAAAATTGGTTTCCGACGCAAATTGTTCTGCAACTTTATGATCATTCCTTACGCGATTCCTGTTCCATCGGTTGTTTCGCAGCTTTCTAAAACCGTTAATTCTATTGAGAATTCACGGTGTACGACCGAAATTCAGTAGTGCATCCATATCTATTTAAATGATTGAGGTTGACCTCAAATTTGATCAGGTGTCCGTAGAACGTATCGATTCCATTCATTTATCCTACTTTCGGTTTAAGATTTCGAATCGAAACTGATTCGTGAAGAAGCAAATAATTTCGGTTATTAGTAGCTATTTGCGAATATTTTAATATTTATTAACATTTCATCTGTATCTGATTAAAAGTAGTTTTATGTATCTTTAGGATTTAAATTTTCATTTAGCATCGTAAATATGTCATTCGCCTCATCATCTTAATTTATTCTCATATCAAGTTTCATTACATTTAATGGATGACAAAAAATTATTAGCACAGAAAGAAATATTACAAACTTTAAAAGATAAATTGTATTGAATATCTCAAGTGACGCATAAAGCGTAAATATGTTTTTCATAATGAATTGTAAGATTTGATGACTATTAATATTTCGACTATAAAAGATTAATCGTTTTCTGTTTGTAAAGATCTCCAATGTTCATGTATATAACGATATTCATAAAACGATATTCGCACATGTAACACTTTGTTAGACGCGTTTGATACGCTCTCATTACAATTATGATCGCATTACATTTCATTATTACATTACAGTTGCTAAATTGAAAGTTCTCTCTAATTTTCCCACACAGTTTCTTGAATTAAACTCAAACGATTAACTAATTCCACTTCACCAGATTTATTTCCGTGAAAAAGATACGTACTCAGTTTATTCGGCACATTCTTCACACACTGCATTCGGAAAAGATCACATCACTATCACGCTAATTGACGGTCACAATTAGTGAAATAGATTCCAAAATCACTAGAGCGATTCAGATGCGATTTTTATCAGCAAAACGTTAATCATCTGAATTTTTTAAATTTTACACTTTACGTATGCGGATATTTTATTTTTGTTTTTGTACCCACTAATACGTCTATTTATGATGTTGAAGCGGGGAATTAAGTGCTTTTACAAATTATTATACTCAATATTTAAATGTATGTGTAATAAATGAGAGATATTCAAGTATGATTTATTTAAGAGGAAGTTTTCGGAATTAATAGTTGATTTTTGCCCGAGGCAACAATTTGATCAGCCGACAGGGACGCGAAGCGTGATCGATCGATCGATCGATCGATCAACCTGTAGATTATTGAACTTGACCTGATCAGCTCACCGGCAGCCAAACGAACGTACCTTCACCCTTCTTGATCGCGACCGCGCGCGAAGAGACGTCGAGTCCCATCGGTCGGTGCGGCACCAGGAGTACTGAGATGCCGGGACCAACCAGCCGGGAAAGGCATTCACTTCGCTCCGGGAGCGAACTCCCTACCTTGACACCTCGTCAGTCGCTGTTTTACCTCGTAATTTACCTGACCATTCGTCCGTTTCGTTCTGTGGGAGGACCGGTTTCGACCGGGTCGAAACGAAGGAACCGGATAGACGAGTCATCGGATATCCCCAAAACAATTTCAAGGTTGACCGACTGGTTGGCTGTTGGCTGGCCCGATATTTCCGGAAAAGGACGCTATGGCAAGAGCAGAAATCCGCGTGGGTGATGATAGATCGATTATCCAGAGATTATCTAGATATGTAAATGATATGTGCGAAAGCAATTAGCCATCGTCACGGTCGTCCTTCTCTGGTTCCTGTTTAAAGGAAAAAAAAAAAAAATGTATAAAACTGAGATGGAGAGGATCAAAAAGAGAATAAATGAATAAATAAACATTTCCAGGTTCATGACATTTTCCATTGTATTAATTTGAAGAATAATTAATTCTTTAATCGTTAGACTTTTCCATTCTCTTCCACTCTAAGAGATTAGAAATAAACTAAATTTCATTTTCACGAGTGGACTAGGATGAAGTAATACTATTCGTGCCTTTCGATCATTACCGCGAGTTTGCATAATGGCATGTAAAGCGGGTAAAAATGAAGTTCAGTTATTCGCCGCGATTATCATCCGGCATTCATCGATCACCGCCCAGATTCTGCGAAACTGACTAGGTCGGTCTTCGCGATCATAGTTCTCCGAGTCAATGGGACGTAACGCGATTATCGCATCTTCAAATCGATTCGCTCTGACGTACGGGAAGCTGGATGAACGTACTGTGTCGCGAGATCCGGCCCACAGCGGACGAGAAGCCACGAGAAGCGCATGACAAAACGGTCGCAGACGAATTGTTTGTCGAAGGTCGCGAGTCGGATAACGGTCCTCCACTGCTAAAGACCTACTTAGGGGCACGGAGCTCGAACTCAATTCGCTCATTTGACCCCCCTGGAGTCAGGCTCGCAGGCGGACCCGGCCAACCAAGCGAGATTTGTTTAGCCTCCATAAGCGTCGTGAACGGGGACAGATGCGAATTATCGTCATCGATGCAGGTGTCCTCGTATCGATGAGACAGGGACTAGTTGTTATCCGCGCGTATGAAATTTCTCACAGCAAAGTATCAAGAATATCGTTAAATCGTCATCTTCTCTAGAATTTAAATTCCACTTAGATAATATGCATATCTCTGGATACATTTTCGTACCGTAATTCAGAGATTAAACCGTATCCTTCTGCGTTGTTTGAAAATGAATGCGATATAATGTACGGAGCAATCTTTTAAATATCTAAAAGTTATCATCAATATGCGATTGAAATTCAGTTTGTCAAAATTGCTCCAATTTCATCCGTTTTTTTATTTGATTTTATTCGATATTTTATTTGATTAATAAATCCTCAAAAGCTGTATTCATTTCTTGATATTTTTCTGAAAAAATCTATATGATTCTCAAATAATTATTGATTTAACGAAAGAGATGAAAGAAACTAAGAGACTCCGCCAAATTAAAGAAGACAGGAAATAGACAACGAGATCGCATATAATAGTCGCGATATGATAAAAATGGCATACGTTCTGCACATCTTTATCTCAATTTTTAAATCTCAACTCTCTCTACATGTAATTATACACTTATATACAGCTAAATTGCACATGTTGCTGAATAAATATGTTTCATCGAAGATAACGGCGTACAGGCTTCTTTATCTTCTTCCTACAAAATAGCAATAGATGAAGATTATTCTTTGTTCTTTTTGTTCGACGATGATTTCATTCCGCTTCCCGTTTCTCTTTCCTCCCTATTTTTTCTCACGCCCGCGTGTAGCAAGTGCTATAAATTAGATAAGTAATCTGCAGAATGACTTTCAGCATACAAAATGATATAAGAAATCAAAAACATCCTCCTCTTCTCTCGCACGAGAGTTAAACAGCTTGCTGGATGCGTAGAATTATTTCTTGCAAGAATGCGATTGATTAGTGTACCAGATCGATAATGATTGATTGAGTGTATCAGGTCGATGTACGTTTGAAAGCCAACCCGACAATGTCGAAAGGCAGCAGAAACAAATCGCTGAAGTTACCGTTCGTTAATCCTGCAATGTTCATCGTGTCGCGCAGCCTCAGCTTCGGCGCGTCGAATCAAAATGTAATCGTCCGTTTTCCGACAACCCGATGAGATTTTCAAGTGACCGCATTGTGTATTTCAACGTCACGTTGCAATCAAACGAAATTTATTCTATTCGCCAACCTAACGTCACGATTGACGCTACTGATCTGGCCGTGACTTTAATTTCCTTGCTGATTACCGTTCCGAGGTTTGAAGTTCGGACGAGCGATCGTACTCGAGCGATAAGTCTATTTATGTAGAGCAGCTGCGGAGAATGTTCGAAATAGCGTTACAAAACGCTATTTCGAACTTCAGAGTCATGACCCTCGCGCTCAATCATATGCCGCACTCAACTATATACCGTTTCATCACCCCTTTCCATAAATATGTACAAGGAATAGACAAAATAATAACACCTGGGAAACAGACTACTTATTTTACGATAAAGAAGAGGTTGGCTCATCATTTGTCTGTAACACAGATCTTGTCCTTATTTGGAATAAGGTGCAATGCTATAATCAATAAGATTATATAATATTAAATAGTTCCAATACGATGTTACATCATTCTTCTAGCAGAAGACCTTTTAAGAGATATTGGAGACTGCTTAAGAGATGTTGGAGAAAAAAATCTTTTTTTCACTCTGCCCTGCAAAATTGCTTAAAATGTTATAATGATCTTTAAGTCAGGTAGTTACTGGTCGAGAAAAACGTTAAAATTTTGAAGATCAAAGGACAATTTTGGAAACTTAGTGTAAGAAGTAAATTTCTTCCTTCAACATTATTTATATAATTAAGTCAAAGATATTGATGACTATTTAAGCATTATATAATCTTATTCCAAACAAGGATAAAATTATTAAACATAAATGCATTAATCTTTTGTTAATAAAAAAAAAGTATTTCCTAGGTATCCACATTATCGTGTTCGTTTCCTTATATTCGCACAGCTTCTATGGTTTTATCGTAATTATGTAATGTACAATTGTAATTGTTATCACACGTTGTCAATCCACATACATTACCATTACGAAAAGAAAACTACACAGAAAAAAAATAGTATTAAATCAAGATTCATTGTTTCATATATAAGCAAGAATATAAAATCTTCTTAAAAGAAATTATAATCTTGAACAGACATAACTTGCTTATATGAAGGGAAAAATTTTCTTCATGTAAGCAAATTATGTCTGTTTAAGATTATAAATTCTTCTAAGAAAATTTTATATTCTTGCTTATATATAAAATAATGAATTCTTGATTTGATACTAATTTTTTTTCTGTGTACAATATGAAAAAATTACTGTAAATTTTTTTAACAGAACAATGGGCTTTTGGGAATCATGCGCGATTATCAGTGCGCTAATTTAAACATTTTAACTTGTATATTTCAGAAAAAGCTAATAAAGTTACATGTTTCAACTCACTTTCGAATCATCTTCACACAAAAAAAAATGACTATCAAATCAACAATTCATTGTTTCATATATAAGCAAGAATACAAAATTTTCTTGAAAGAATTTGATAATCTTGATATAATTTGCTTACATGAAGAAACAAAATTTCTTTATGTTAGCAAATTATGTCTCTTTGAGATTATAAAGATTTCCAAGGAGATTCTTGCTTATATATGAAACAATGAATTGTTGATTCGATACTAATTTTTTTTCTGTGCAGACCGTTTACTTAAAAAAAATTCTTTTAATAAATGTTCAAGCATCTTAATTACTCTTTCACGGCATGTCGTCAAATCAGATTCAATACAAAATCACTCCCACCGTTTGGAAAGCCATACGTATGAGAAAATATTAAAATATTTTGAAAATTTAACCTGAGAAATTTGACGTCGTGCTGTAGAAATTACAGTATACTATTACAATAAAGAACTGTAGTTTTTAACTTTCTAAATTACCTACAGTTGAAAACTTGTAGTTTTTTTTCCGTAAGGGCAGTGTCGTGAACTTTCGCAATTAATTGCATTGAGTACAAAATTAGAACCAAAAGTTCGACATATCCAACTCTAACAAAATTAAAAATAAATCGTACATCACATTGAACCTGAAAAATAAATTTTAATCGAATTAGACACGCAATTCTTCATGAAACGGAATAGATTTTGTTAAGGCGGAAGAAAATTTCAACTGAAATCTTTGATGCAACCAGGATTTGGATCAACATTGCGGATAAACTTAATTCTCTCATTAGTCACGAGAGAAAGCGCGATATAGACTCTCTATACTTTGAATGGAATCTCGATGTGGGAGCATATCGTCGATGATTAATCGCGGATGCGCTGGTGCGTTCGCATACGGGTGCATCAGGCTGTTATGTAATGTCATCGCGCGCGGCTTCTTCGGCTTATCCGTGTGATTTATCAACTGTTCGGAAGGACCGTAACAGGGTCGCGAACTTCCCGGCGTCGGCGATTATCTCGGCTGATTCTTCGATCTCGATAAAATTACTGGCCGATGGCGATTTCCGCTCGAATCACCTACTCTCTCGCACTTTCCACATTTGGAAAGTGCAAAGTAGTGAGCGTAGGTAGGAATTTTCTTGCAATCAGATTGAAGAGAGACTCGGAGCATCCGAAGCGAACGTCTTACGTTCAACTGACTGTTCGGATAATCTACGAGAGAATGTTATCTTAAGTCAATTATAATGATTATTCCGTGTTTGCAGATTATTATATGTACACGTAATCAACCCGAGCGATTACGTGGTAGTTACGAGTTTTTGTCTAATTAAACGCAAATTGAAAACAATTACTGTTTAACTGTGTTTTAAAGTACATCTGTGTTCTTGTCATCTTCGCATGTACTAACAAATCGCTTATTAAGTTTCAATTACAGTACTCAAAAAACGGAAAATAAGATAAAAGACTCTTCACATCGTAAACAATTCTTGTGGACTTGAACCTTGAAGACTCGTAGTGCTTTTTCGGTGCATGTGCACTTAGCGAAAACAGCTCACTGTTTATTCCATGATGTGAATTTGCGATATACGATATCCTCAATACATGTCGAAATTATCCACCCGATAACTCGAGCGTTTAGATTCGTCGTAATTAAATTGTACGACAAAATCGTCAAAGATATCAACAACATCGAGAACCTAAGGTCAGAGTTCTTTTCACAAATTAATCAAGTTCATTTTGTGTTTAAAAAAATAATGAGATAACGTACAATCGGAGGCTGATTAAATTGCAAAAAGGAAACATGCACAGTTGGAAAATTTATGTTAAAAACATGCACTGAGAAAAAAGTGTTGACTAAATTTTTTAATTTGACTAAAATTCTACAGTTCAAATATTATCGTACTTACATATTCGTATTACATTTCTGGATTCTTCTTAAAAAAAGAACTGCGTTTTATTTATTTATTTTTTGTTTATGTTTTATATTACGTTTTATTTAATCTTGTAAATGTTTGTCTAGAAAATTATTGAGCATTAAGATCTACTTTCGACTAGTATAGCCATTCTCATTATTTAAATGTGTTGATACACTTCCCAATCATATTAGAATTTCATTCATCAAATGTTTATGTATTTAAGTTAGAGCTCATTCACATGCTACGGTATTTTAACCAAATCGATGCAAACGGACTTCTTCATTCAGACAATCGTCTGAACAAATATCGTAGCGTGTGAACGTTGTCTCTGTTCAGACAATCGTCTGAACAAATATCGTAGCGTGTGAACTTTGTCTCTGTTCAGACAATCGTCTGAATAAATACCATAATGTGTGAACGTAGCCTTAAATATATAAATACATAAATAGTAAAGAAATTTAATCAAATTGAAAAATTTAGTCAAGTTAAGTACTTTTTTTCTTAATATACATTGCATGTCCCAAATGGTCCACTTGAATTTTCGTGTTAATTTAACACAAGATAAATATGTCATGAAGTATAAAAGTAAATATTATGTAAAAAATTAACACAAAACATGTAACATTATGACACAATTTAGAAGCAGAATTTGAATATATAACAGAATATTTAACATTTATAATATGTTGACAAGTATATTTTATTCATACTGAGAAAAAACTTATTAACTTGACTAAGTTTTTCAACTTGATTAAATTTCTTCAGTTCAAGTATTTATGTCTTTAAGTTAAATATACATACATATAGTTAAGTAAATATATAAATGCTTAAATTGAAGTTTAAGTGTTTTATGTATTTTATAATATTTAAGTCAAATATATGAATACTTGAACTGAAAAAATTTAATCGATTTGAAAAATTTAATCAAATTAACAACTTTGTTCTCAGTGCAATTATCTAAGAATTTATGTTTCATAATTACACTATTTTTATATTATTTATTTAACTTATAAATTATATTATTTCAACACTAAGAAATGTTGAATATTATTTTAACACAAAATATTCGAATACTCGCATTATGTTACATTAACACTTGGATATGTAAAAATTCAACACAAAAATTTTAACAAGGATCGATTTTAACAGAAATACAAAATGTTTTCTACCATGTGGAGGACTTTGGAAATGTTGACTTTTTTATCATCTTTTATTAGTCTTGTTTTATTAACTTTTTTTATTATCTTATGCACGAGATATAACATAAGTGTATAAGATGGAAAATCTGCGTTTGATATTGCGTTTTTGTAGTGTCTCGTGCCAAGGTTGCGCGCACTTATACTTCCGTGCACCTGAGCACCTGTGTCAACAACTACCCGTTCACCCCGCGCGTTCGATGGTAAGTATGTTCGATCGGTACACATAGCGCTCGGTACATACACATGCACCGATTACGATGCTCGTCCGGTGCATTTGCACCAAGCGGCCCAAGCGCCGCAATCTCCGGTCAGCTAGATATACACAATATCGACAATACTATGTTATCTTCATTATTGAGAAGCTGCAACTCGTAAACAACCGTATCTCGACACGTTACGTTCGTATTATACCTGCATATGTATCTTACATGTCGCATTATATTATGCTTCTTATCATTGCCGTAATCGCACTTTTCACCATTTAAGTGAGCAATTAATGAATTTATTCCTCTGTCGTTGAGCGATAAACGACAATGGGGGAACTAGTCGATTACTTTTGAAGTCTGACGACATACGTGTACTGATCGTGACGCGCTGACGGTTAGCTGTACACAGTACATGCGATGCACAGCATGTATAGTGATGTATTCGGGTGAGGTCACGCGGTGATCACGGGCTGGGACGCTGAAGCTACCTGGGAAAACGCGATTCAGTCCGATTCACGATCAGGTCGATTCAATAGAGATCTCGCGCGCATTTGGGAGTGCTCGTGATTTCATTCTTTTTTAGAAATCGTGGCGTGTGGGATGCGTACGCGAATCTCGTTTATTTCGAAGACTCGTCCGGATACTCGAGGTGGGAGCGGGAAAAGCGCAAAGGTCACGCCGGACATCCGAATATCTTTTCGAAGCTTCCTTCCTATTACATAAGGACTTCCCCGTGAAGATCGTGGGACGTTTCGCGCTTCATCAATGACCTTCGAAAGAGAGAGAAAGAGATAGAAAGAGAGTGCGACAGTATGCGCGTCGCTCGCTTAATGTATACATAAATTACAGCGATAGGTCGGAAGCCGCGCGCAGGACAACGTCTCGTTACGTATTACGTGTGATGAGTCAGGGTGGTA
>QKQZ01051921.1:0-13213 GCA_003595255.1 Solenopsis fugax
GAGAGAGAGAGAGAGACCAATGACGTATGTCATTAAAATCGTATTTGCTTATCTTGTAGATGCGGTAATGGCTGTTGGCAACCCCACGCGATCATCGTGATTTTGTGACTTTTTTTACGATGGTAATAAAGGTTCTAGATTCCTCTTACATCTGATTTTGAATTACATATTTTGTTCAATGTGAAAACTGTACAATTCCTATAAGTGCTAAAATATTATTTAATATTAAATAATATTCATGAAATATTACTTAATATTAATAAAAAGTGGTTATATGTCCGCTCATCTTGATAATATTATATGAATATTATATGAGAAGTAAATAATATTATTTACTTTAATATTTTAAATTATTGGGAATATTATAACTTTTAAATGTAATAATTATAAAGTTGCATAATTTACATCAATTTTTGACTACAATAACATTCGTAGAACAGTTTCATAATATTCTACAGATATTGAAATAATATACCACGAATATCATATATAAAAACGGACATATAACATTAATACAATATTTCTTTAATAATATTAAAATAATATTAAAAATATTGAATAATATTCTCAGAATATTATTTCAATTTTTAATAATATTCGTATAATATTTTTAAAATATTGTAGCGCTTATAGAATCTATTTTCAACGGACGAAATCTCAATGCATAGCGATGTTTTCGATTAAATAAAGAGGATTATGTCATTAAAGTTAATTTATTGAATCATTATAATAGAATGATAAATTTTTTTCACATAGGAAGGATATTAATAAACATCCTTTTCCAAGTCTTTGAAAATTACATGAAGAAAATCATATAGTAATTAAGTAATATATTTACTAATTCCTACTAATAAACTCAATCTTGTGTACCAAAATTCTCTAGCGGTTAACCTCAAAGCTATACGCGACTAATGCCTAAAGGCAAAGCACTAGTTATGCCAGGTGCATCCTTTGACTACGTAACTATGAAGATGCCACCGCGGTAGCTGTGTTTAGATCTGTATCCAACATTTTAGTGCTCTCATGTCGCAGCAGCTATATATGGAACGGGATAACATATTTGCTTCTATCTCGCTTGGATGCATTTGATCGAAACACAGCACGAGAAACTTAAAAGTGTCGGGGAAAGTTAGATACGCTGGATAACAGATCTTATAGATAAAGTATGGTCGCCGGTACTTCACAGATACGTGATCAAAGACTATATCGTATGCAGCTCACCGAGAATTTTTCATATCGGAGACCGTACGTTCCACTCGACACGAGTAGAGTTGTTCTAAATTCTTTAAAAAAAAAAAAAAACATTTTGCAAGATCGATTTCCGCATATTGAAATTCAAAAAGTAGGTTACTAACTTGGCAAACGATTTCCGCTCAGCAAAATAAAAAAAAAATATATATGATTTATAAATACATGCCGAAAATATTCTTTAGTAAAAGTATCAAACAATCTTTGTTATTTTATGCTTTTATGTTTAATTTGTATAAATTACTTTTATGCTTGTATGTATAATTTTTATAAACTATTCATATTTGTATCTGTTACCAAAATTATTAATAATACAATACATAAATGTAAAAATAAGATTAAAACTGAAAGATACACAAGTTTCTTAAAAAGACTCTATACAATATGTTCTACTAATACGATCATCCCATGATTTCGCTTTTAAACGGGTGATAAATTTTTGCAATTTACATACTCAAACGATACGGAATAATAACGATACGGAAGAATTTTTCATATCCCAGACCGTACGTTCCGCTCGACTCGCGAGTAGAGTCGTTTTATTATAAATTCTTAAAAAAGAGAGAGACATTTTCTAAGATCGATTTCTGCATCTTTACATTGAAATTCAGAAAATAGGTTGCAACTTGGTGAACAATTTCTGCTTAGTAAAATATAAAAAAAAAAGATATATGACTTATAAAAAGACCATGTATGATTTATGCGAAAAAAATTCTTTAATAAAAGTATTATAATCTTTGTTATATTTTTATGTATTTATGTTTAACTTCTGTTAACAATATTAATATTTGTATCTGTTATTATTAATAAATGTAAAAGTAAGATTAAAATTGAAAATTATAACTTTCTAAAGAAAGTAGTATATTTATAATATTGTGTTCTATTAAATGTACAAATTTTAATTTGATGCCTTTATAATCAGTGTCTTATAACTTTATATTAAAATTAAATATTTTTCTCTTCTTTTGAGGTTTTTCAAGTATGAATCTTTACATTTTTAAAATATACCTGTCTATATATCTTGACGAAGCAGACGAAAATGAACGTGATGGGAATCCGAAAAACAGCATTTGAGGTACTGTATTTTTTCGCATTTCATTAAAAAATAATGCTGCCGAAGCCACGAAAATGATTCGTTCTGCTCTGCATGAAAGAGCTGCTGGCTCATAAAACATGTAAAAATTGACATTAAAGGCTCCGAAGTAAAAATTTTTTGTAGCACAATACTCGGTCACATGCCGCAAAGAAGATGAAAGATGTCATTTATGCTTTAGGCTGAGAAATTATCCTTCATGCGGATTTTTCCTCTTAGCCCAGTTAAATTATCACCTGATCCGATCACCTAGCTGATATACATTTTAAATAGTGAAGGAGATAAAAAAATCTTAAAAACATTATTGACTCAAAACTATCAAGTTTTTTCCGCGAGAATACTCGTCAGTTGCTCGATAGATGAGACAAAGTCAGAAAAAATAATAGAAAATTATTTCAAACATTAAGGGGGAATCCTAGTATGACTGGTCAAAAAAATCGATCTCATTTTTTTGCATATTCTTATCAAAAATTTGAATAAACGTGATTAGAAAACATTATCTCTATAGATTTAACTATTTTTATAAAATTAATTTCCAAAAATCGGATATTCACACTAGACTACCCCTTCTATTTGATTTCTTATAAATACTTTGAATTTGAATTGGAAAAAAGTATCGAATTAACGTGTACACCTAATATAATGATACATCTAATAGGTCCGTTTTTAAATTAGCGATACATTTTTTGCGATTTCCATACTCAAATGATACGGAATAATACGGTCTGCGCCGGTATTCGCAGATGAAACGTATCCAAATCTCGTTTAAGCGCACTAACAAAACAAATGGGACGCGAGATACGTACAATTTATGGCGACGATACATTGTATCCGTATACACGCGGGGCAGATAAATCCGCTAATTAATACTATGCCGTTAATTGCGATCGGTCCGACTAGCGGGCACAGGACGATCTGCGCCGTGTATGTCGATTAATATCGATTACATTCATGTCTATTACGACACGTGGCCGCGACTCGACGCCGTAAAATCGTACGAGGCGATAACGAGATCTAATTCTGTCGCGTATTGCATAATGAATAGCGAGTAACGAGGAAACGAGCAACGACTGCTGTCACCTGTCACTCTACCCGAAACTGCTGTCGCGCTTCGACGCCGCGCCCGTGCAAGACTGAATATGATCGCGTTACAACAATGACAATTGATTATTTTTGCGATTATTCTCGTTAACGGTCGTAATTAGAACAGTTATCAATCAAGCACTTTCATTCAAAATTTCAAAACTTCGCCATAGGTACCAAATGCGTCTGCTATCGAACAGTTTAAACATTTATAACGTTGCAAGTAAACTTTATTCGAGAAGTAAAAGAGGTTTGGAATATTGCTGGTGTGTTAATAGAACGGTTCTGTGTTTTATTAGCGCGAATTACTATCCAATATCCGTATGTTTCATAATTAGTCCACGAATATTGCTGTTCCGGTCGGCAATTTATACCTCGTTGAATCGCAACTCAAGCGTGGTAAACAAAATGCACGATGCTGCTGGCAAATTTAACGTAAAAGTGACAAAAACACTCTTCCCGGAGAACTTTTTTTATCGTTTAGAAATTATGTGTGAATCAATTGGAATTTTGCGTTCAAATTGTTATGTAAGAAATGTCCAATCCACAAAATTATAATTTTTGAAGTATTGTAAGTAGTGGGTAGTCCGTACATTTTTTTCTACATTAAACAAAATAGATCCAAACCTGATATGTATCTAAAATTAATAAAAAAGTTTTTACTTACATTTTTAAATCAAATATTATTTGTATTTTTCTCGAAATGGACTTTATGTGGATTGGACGTTTCTTGCATTATGCTCTATCTTTGATAAATTCAGAATTTCTAAAATTGAGTATACTATTGTAAAGATTCTAATATTCTAGATTGTGTTAAAGATTTTTCTAGCATTAAACGTGCATTTCTCTCCTTCGTGACACAAAATCCAACATACAATGTAGAATTCGAACAGAAATGTATCAAAGGGAGTGTGAAAGTTTAATAATAAAAGCTTTCCACAATTTATTAAAATCAAAAAAGCTCGATAAGTTTTAATGAGGGAAAACCCACTGCGGAATTTTAATGTGCATGGTGGAGGAATTAATAGATCGGCAGATATTATTTCGTACGCATTGTTTAATTAGTGTCCGCATTTCTATATAAATAATATTCGTTATTTTAATTAACGATCGACTCAATTTGTTCAAACCTTCAGCAGGAGAAATTGCGAGGAGAGAGATACTACGAAGTTTCATTTAAATTACTTCAAGCGAAAAAATAGTAAAATATCAAAATAAAATTCGTCTGATTTTTCACAAAGTTACAGAAGCATTCGTGTTTCACTACTGCGCTATACACAGCAGACTCGCTTTTGTCCCTTTAGCAAGTCGTTAGTTCAAACTTGCACTGTGTGTCGTACATTCCGTCCCTTCCGGGGCTCACGGTTCACTGTGTCATCTCTGTCGAGTTGTTACGGTGGAAACATAAACGCAAGAAATCGCGTACGCGATCAAGATAGCCGTCGCGATATGTTCCGTTACGGATCAATTATATCAGTAATGCGATATTAAATTTCTCCTTTTTTTTCTGCGTTCTCGTACGACTCGCTTTTCTCCGTTTCCTTCCTCCCTCCTTCTTTCTCGTTTCGTCTCTCTGCCGAGTATTAACCTGATAGCCTACTTCTCGACGCCAACAGCCCGGAGGCTTTCGAAAATACTCCGCGCGGCTGTTTCCAACGCGGTCACTTTGGACGCGAGATGCCAAAAGATAACGACGATAATCATCTTAGAAGAACTCTATCTCGAGAGATCATCGGCCAAGACTTCAATGTACGAGAGATGCAAAGGTAAAATTTTTATTTATTTGATTTGATGAACGCGGGAAAAATTTTAAAAAAATTTGCACGCGTGTCCTATCCGGGTTATCAAAGATAAACTAAAGTAAATCACTACTTTAGAGAAATATATTAAATTCACTCACCACGTCGGCAACGTTGCCGGAGCCCTCCCTCATGCCATCCCTGTCCGTGTGTCCTTCTGAAAGAGACAAGACACTTGTCAGTAAAGATATTCCTGTATGTGCTCTCAAGATTTAATTTTGCAAAAGTGCATTTCTTTTAATTAATTAAAATTTATCAGAGTATTTCTCAAATTTTGTAAAAGAAATCCCTGATTTTCCAGTTTTATTCAAAATTCTAGATAAGAATTAGAGAATTTTTTTAATACAGCTTTTTAAAATAAATTTATTTTATTACACCTTTTAATTCCTTAAGGGGCTTTTCTCTTTTTCTATATCCAGAGAAAAATTTCTTCGAGTTAAAAAATATTTATTTGAATCAAAGAAATTTGTGCATTGCTATATAGTTAAAGAAAAGTTTCTTTGATTTGAAGAAATGTTTCGGTTGTTTCTTTTATTAGAATTTAAAAAAAATTAGTTGTAAATCTTTTCTTAAATGAAAGAAATATATTTTTAGAATTAGAACAACTAAATTATTTCTTGTATTTCCGTCAGTACTTTGTTTAAATTAAAAAATTATTTTTTTGTTTAAATTAAACAAATAATTTATTTACTTTAAAATAGATTAATAACGTCATTTCTTGAAATCAAATAAATAAAAATTAAACAGTTTCGAGAAAAACGTGTTTTAGATATGATTATTTTATACATAACTAGTTTTGACACATTGTTAAAGATACATAGAATAAACATACAAAATTTGAAATTAATCCGTCGCATAGTTTTTACCCAAAAAATAGACTTGTTTTCGCGTGTAAAAAAAAGGGAAAGGCCTCTTAATCGTATAATTACAAAGAAAAATCACTTGAATTTTGAACATTAAATTTGGAAAGGTACTTAAAAGAAATAAAACATATAACTATATAAATAATATAAACATAAATATGACATATAACGATCTATCTGCAATACATAAATTTAACTTCGGAAGTATAAAATTTGATTAAACACACTGCGCCCAATTTAGAACGATGTATTGTCTTCTACTATCACTAATTTTTTCATAAAAACTCGAGAGTCACAAGAAAATGTATGTGAATATATATGCCATATTTATTGCCAATCGATTTTGCATTATCAAGAAAAATGTGATCAGAGAAACAATTTTACGAGAAAAAGAGAAAATTTAAATTTAAAAGTAGTTTTCCATTTCGTCGTGAGTACAAAAAAAAAATCCCTTGAAAATCCATGATTTTCAAGGATAAAAAATTAATTTCCAGGTTTCCGGGAAAATCACAGGTTTTCCGGATTTTTTCCCAACAATAAACACTCTGCTTATTGATATTTTTCGCAGCACATAACTATTTAGAAGCTGCTTACTGTTAAAAAATTTTCGCCTCTCCAAAATAGCTTTAGGGCAAAATTCGAACCGACGCGGCGACGAGGCAAGAACCGCAAATTCCGAAGTGCGAAAAATAAAGATAAAAATTGCAGAAAAGTGGAGAACATGTGAGAGAAGAGAAAAAAAAATCTATTACTACTCATGCGCGGTGTAAATTGTTTGCATTCCGTCAAATCATCGGAATGGGTGATAATAAGTGATAATCGGAGATGCCGATTGTAAATTGCAATTGCGAAACAATTGATTCCGCGAGCGTGAAAACTTCCAGCAGATTTTCGCTCTAAGTCATCTAACAACGACTGTTGAAATGGAAAATTCCGTTCGTGCGTTTCGTGTAACATCTTTCAGATGTGAATATAGCTAATAAAGACAAATGGATTCAGCAAACGGCTGAGTGCTGTCGACAGCGAACAGTAGATCCGGCACTTTTTCAAACCGCGTACTCTTATATTTTCTTGTATGTAGAATAAAATAAGTTCGCGAGATTCAGGCTTGGATGGAGCTTTTCTCAAAAGAAAATTAAATGAAATATGTAAAAAAGTGATGAAAAATGTACAAGAAGAAAATTACTGAAATGAGAACGACAAATGTAGCTCATTAGTCGATATAATAAATGTATATAAAATTATTTGCAAATTACAAAATTATTCTTACATTATTACAAAGCAAGGATTGAGATACCTTTCATCTAGCTGATATAGTTTCCTATTAATTATCTGTGTATTCCATATATTACAATAAATCCATTTTATATAGATATATATATAAAATATATATAAAATAAAAAAGATGGTATTATGGCCACCCGTTTCCATTTTATACAATAACTCAACGATTACATTCATCAAACTGTTCTTCAATAGATTCTAGACTCAAAGTTATGATATATTTATTATATTGAATATTATTTATAAAAATATAGCGACACTGCATAATGGGTCGAAGATGAACACAAAGGTAATAATATAGTCCACTACAAGAATAAATTTAAAAAGTTAGTTTTAATTGTAAAAACAGCGCTTTGTAATAAATAAATAAATAAATAAATATAAGTATCATATATATAACACAGTGTTTTGTAATAAATATATCATATATTTATTCAAAATAAAGAGAAAATATTGCAGAATATGTGCAAATGTAACGCAGGGCCCATATTAGCAAAATCCCATATTATTGTTTAACTCTGCATAATTCAAAATGTGTACAGCCGAATAAAAAGTTAAATAACAAAAAAAAACTCAATGTACATACATTCCTGTGATAACAGCAGATTACTAAATGATTTCATAAATAATTACTAGAATTTGGTACCTAATAACGGAGATAAGAGTGGCCATAATATTTACACAGTTTGTAATACCATCTTCTACTCTATATATATATACATATATATGTAAAATATAAAACACGTACACAAGATGTTTTCAGTAACTCAATCATTTACAGATCAACATTTTTTTAAATAAAATAGCATATTTTTATTAACGTAGTAACGTAGATCATAAAAGGTTAACTTTATAATATGGAATTGTTTTTTTTATTAATTAGATTACATTAATAAAAATACACCATTTAAAAAAATGCTAATGATCTCAAAAGCTCGTAAAATAATAAGCATGAAAAAAATGCTATAATATTTGTCCCTTCAAAAAGAACAACCTTTTCCTTTGACATCTTTTTGTATCATTAAAA
This sequence comes from Solenopsis fugax, assembly GCA_003595255.1. Classification (NCBI taxonomy): domain Eukaryota; kingdom Metazoa; phylum Arthropoda; class Insecta; order Hymenoptera; family Formicidae; genus Solenopsis; species Solenopsis fugax. Next base: position 8,398 of record QKQZ01051921.1, read on the forward strand.
ATAACAGAGATATTTTAAATGATCGAGTTACAGGAAGCACATCCTGTATATTACACTGAAATATAATGCTGCGACATTAATTTATAATCGAGGTGCGCTCAGAAAGAAACAAAATACTTCTAACAACTATAACATAACGACTCGGAAGTTTTAAGTCCAGGCAAACATTTTATAAAGTCACGAAGATTCTAAGGACTATCAAAATAACTCAATATTTGTACAAGAAATAATATTCAACTTATTATTATTAATATTGTAGCTGTGACAACAGTACAGAAACTGTTAATTGAACTATATATGTTGGCTCGTTAACGCCACCTGAGCAGGTAATTCGTTAACGCCATCTCGTTAGTTGTATAAACTATTAAATAGTGGTGAAACAACGGGACAACTATGACAGAGTTATATGGACTTCACACAAGGACTTTCGTAATAGGTTGACAATTATACTCTTCCGGTTTAGACAAACATTTATCTGAAACGAACCATTAATTGTTCCGCAATGATACATTGTAATATATTTTTTGTGTGAATATAATATCATATTACATGCATAATTCTCGTTAATACAGCTAGCTTATTTTTTGTAGTCCACCCAACCATATAATTACCACAAATGGCTAACATTATTATGTTCCCTTACTTTGCTACTTATTCATTTTTCTTGTCGCAATTTTGTAATGCGTAATTGGAGTGTTACTTTCTTCAATGTTCCAGTTGCTGTACTATTTTTTTCTTTTCCGAATGTGTACGTACCTACAAGTTTCGAATTAGAAATCGCTCTCATAAACACGCCAGGATCGACGCAACGCTTTCCTGAAGTGTAAAAGGGTTTAACTCTCAGGCGGGTCAGCTTTTCCTCACGAACGCGAAACAGGGACTCACGCGCGGCGGAATTGTGTGTTCCGCTGCTACGCCGCTTTCTCGCGAAAGTACGCTAACCGGAGAGCGTATGCGATGGCGAAATCGGTCCGAATCAGCGGCGGCAACGCCGAAGTAGCTACCGTAGCGTGTTCAATGGGATTTTACGGCTGCTGTGCTTTGCTCGGGATTAAAGTTCCCGAGGCGTTAACGAATGTCGAAAAGACGCGAGAATCGAGCGCTTTTTTTGGCGTCGCGACGCTCGTCTAAATCCAGAATGTAGGGAAACTCATTGTCAGCGATATATTTCTCAGACAAAATACAAAATCGGGATGTGAGATATTTTAGAAAGTGGCCATTAATTTTGGAATAGTACTGTGGCTGAATTTTCACCCAAATGCTATGTATAATTCAAATTTAATAGGTTTTGAAATTTTAATAGCTTAGTAACATGTAATAAGATATTTTTAAAATAGTGTTAGTTCAAGTCCATTCCAGTTTCAATTTATTTTAATACCTTGTAATTTACAAAGTAGACATAAAAAATGTAAACAAAATTCTTAATTATGTGAGAATTTTTATGCCAGTGAAGTAATTCAAGTTTAGTACAGTTTTTGCTGTTAAAATTTTGATAGCTTAAAATAACGTTTAATCAGATTTTTTTATACTAAAATAGTGTTGGTTCAAGTTCTAATTTCAGTTTATTTTAAGACCTTGTTACGTAAAGTGGAAGTCTTATTAAACGTTATTTTAAGCTATCAAAATTTTAACAGCAAAAACTGTACTAAACTTGAATTAATTCACTAGCAAATAAATTCTCACATAATTAAGAATTCTGTTTACATTTTTTATGTACTTTGTAGATTACACGGTGTAAAAATAAATTGGACTTGAACTAACACTATTTTTTTAAAATATATTATCTTATTACATGTTATTTTAAATTATCAAAATTTTAATATCTATTAAATTAAAAAGTATAAAAAAAATTCTTAATTATGTAGAAGAATTTTCATCTAAGTGAATTAATTCAAGTTTAGTACAATTTTTGCTGTTAAAATTTTAATAATTTAAAATTTAACATTTAATAAGATTGGTTTATACTAAAATAGTATTGATTTAGTATTGATTTTTTTCATTCTAGTTAATTTCAGTTTATTTTAATACTTTGAAACCTATTAAAGCAAAAAAAGTGTAAAAAAATTTTTAATTATGTGGAAAAGTTTTCACCTAAGTAAATTAATTCAAATTAAATACTGTTTTTGCTGTTGAAATTTTGGTAGCTTAAAACAAAACATTTAATAGATTTTTTTACATGAATTTTCATTTAGAATTAATGTAAGAAAAATATGAATGGTATTCCAGGATTAAGACGTCTTAAAGTTGTCCTTAGATATTATGACTGTTTTCGCTTTGGAGCTCACAACGTTTTAAGCATCCTTGTGGTTTATCAAATATTAAACAAAGACAAATGATGCTTAAAAGCGCCGTGAGCGCCAAAGCGAACTCTGTCTAAAGACGTTTTAACACCGCCGAAGGCGCCTTCTTATTTGATAATTTCCTATTCTAGTTTTCGCTTAATGGAGAGTTACTTTGATATTATTTGCTTTATTAGAATTACTTGTATTATATCCACATGTTCCCAAAATATTCGGTAGAGTATAAAACAATTAAAATGATAAGCAGAATAAAAGTTAGCGATTCTAGTGTCCTATGTCCCGATCTTAGGACTATTTCGACCAACTCTGATTAACTTTAATCGACGATTAAGTCAATCAGGAAAGTTGCCAACATGGAAATTAAAATGAGAATTGTGCCATAATGTTCAAGATTACGTCTGCTTGGAGATTTACGTATTGCTTATGTTATATTCACACGAATCTTTTTCATATAAATAAGAAATGTGAATTACTATAAATTGGATAACTCAATATAGAAAATTAAGTTATAAAATTATTAATAGATCTAATTTTAATATTGACAAATAAAAATATGTATTAAAAATGAAACATGGAATATAATTTTCATTATTTCTGATAAAATCTGAATCTTCTATGATCGATTCATTATTGTTTACATAAACGATACGTAAAATACAGTTTATATAATTTACATTGTAGGCACATAATGTAGATTATTTATTTTTTACACATAAACGCAACTCTGATTTAAAAAGCTTTAGAATAAGATAGAAAGTTCTCTTTCCTTTTCTCTTTATAATCTAAGCAATGTAAATCATTAAAAATGGGATTAATTCAATATAGAAAAAGTAAGTTATAAAATTGCTAATCTAATTTTAATAAACATCTAATTTTAATAAACATCTAATTTTAATATTGATAAATATATGATGTAATTTATAATCTAAGCAATGTAAATTACCATAAACTGGATATAATTCAATGTAGAAAGTAATTGTGTTATGAAATTGTTAATATATTTAACTATTGATAAAATAAAAATATATAATATTAAAAATTAAAAATGGAATATAATTTTCCTTATTTCTAAAAATCGGAACCTTCGATTATTTACATAATTATTGTTTACATAAACAACACGTAAAATACAGTTTACATAATATACATCGTATATTCGTATACACGTAATTATTTATACTTAACACACAACGCCCAACTCTGATTAACATAGCTTATTAGAACGAAACAGAAAGTTATGTTTTTTTCTTTATAATCTAAGTAAATCATTATATAAATTGGAATAACTCAATATAGAAAAAGTTGTTACTAAATAAAAAGAACATAAGAAGTATAAATATACATATAGATATAATATTAAAAATAATCTACTTACATTTGATCGATCATAGCATCTGATATATTTTATAGTTTCAACATGGATGGAATAATTTTTTTTTTATCATTTGTTGAACACAAACTGCTAGCAACAACGCTGATAAAGTCGATTAGTTAATAGCCGATTAGTTAATGGTCGGAGTTGGTCGGAGTGGTCCTTCAAATACGCGCGTGTTTGGGTTTGTTTTGTCGGCAGTTTGTTTACCTGAGCGGCGCCGCTCTCGCTCGCGATATACAAATTTGAACTCGTCGAAAAGACACCAGTGGGAAATTCGAACGCGATGGGAGATTCTGGCGAGAGCTGCGTGTAAATCAGACTATTCGAAACGAATAGTTTGGAGGCTCCACCAATGGTGAAGTTGTTTGGTCGATCGTGCCCGAGCGACTCGAGCGTGGAGACACGACAAACAAACGCGAATGTAAACAAGTGTTTCTCGCGAGCGGAAACAACTCTCTCCGGCCTAACTCTTGCTACGTCGTCTCGGGACCGACTTTGCCGCAAACTTTCGAGCCGATTTCAGAGTTCGAGATCTCCGAAAGACAAAAAAATCCCGGGGCTCACACTCCTGTCGATTTCTCTGTTTACCTACAGAGAGCACTCATCGGGCCCCACTCACCTTTTTTACGAATTGGCAAAATCTTGGCGATCCTCGACGCGCCCGCGTAATCCAGATCTCGATCGAGGACTGCCGCCCTTCCGCCGCCCGCCGTCGTTGATTCGGTGTTCCGTTTTCCTCGCCGCTCGTGCACACCGGCAACGACGATCCTTCCGCTCTCCTTTCCCCCAAGAGAGGAAGGGAAGATCGCTCTTTCTCGCCCTGCTGCGGCGCGATCCTAACCTCGCACTGTACGTATACACACACACATACACACACCAGCAGTAGCAACACCACCACCGCCACAGGAACGCGATTCGCCGCGTACGCCAACGGAAATTCCTGTCGATTTCCACGACTCCGTCGCACTTGGGATTCTCGGCGCGCACTTCCGCACACCGTGCTCACTCCGATCCCGAGGATCACGAGGCGCCGTAGGATTCGCTGATCGATCGCAGGTTGATATCCACCTCTCTTTCTCTGTCGCACGCACAAACACACGAGACGATCGGTAAAGAACGTGTACACCGAACCGGTGAGCGG